>JARQWZ010001086.1:247500-315000 GCA_033150135.1 Gobio occitaniae
TTCTTGAGAATGAACCTCATTGGTTCTTGAGAATGAACCTCATTGGTTTTTGAGAAGCTCAAACGTGATGCGTAACACGAGAATGAACCTCATTGGTTCTTGAAAAAGAACCTCATTGGTTCTTGAGAAGCTCAAACGTGATGCGTAACACGAGAACGAACCTCCTTGGTTCTTGAAAAAGAACCTCATTGGTTTTTGAGAAGCTCAAACGTGATGCGTAACATGAGAATGAACCTCATTGGTTCTTGAGAATGAACCTCATTGGTTCTTGAGGAGCTCAAACGTGCTTCATAACACGAGAATGAACCTAATTGGTTCTTGAGAAGCTCAAACGTGCTTCGTAACACGAGAATTAACCTCATTGGTTCTTCAGAAGCTCAAAGGTGTTGCGTAACACGAGAATGAACCTCATTGGTTCTTGAGAAGCTCAAACGTGCTTCATAACACGAGAATGAACCTCATTGGTTCTTGAGAAGCTCAAACGTGCTTCGTAACACGAGAATTAACCTCATTGGTTCTTCAGAAGCTCAAAGGTGTTGCATAACATGCGAATGAACCTCATTGGTTCTTGGGAATAAACCTCATTGGTTCATTTAATCAAAAATATCTTTATTTGTGTTCCAAAGATGAATGAAAGTCATCAAGGGTGAGTTATTAGAATTTTTGGATGAACTATCCCTTTAACAGTTTTTTTTCACTGGCGGTTTATTATTTTGGTTCATGCATTTCCTGTGCAACCATCTTCCAAACGGTACGAAAAAACAAAACTGGTTTGTCTCTTGATATGTTGGTTAGACGTCCAGACTGCACTAAATACGACGTCTAACTATGAGTCAGCATTTCGATTCTCGCTGACCGGACAGAAACTGCGTTAAGAACGCCACAGATTAAAATGTTCAAAAAAGTTTACCCACCATTTTTATTTTTCATTTTCATTATCTGTCAGTGGAGGTATAAATGCCACGAGGATTAGAGAAATTAGATGGGAGTCTTTGCTCGCTCTCCTGCCTCGTGTCCTCCATCCTCGGGTCATTAACTCCCTCCGGCATTCCCCTCACGCCAGACGGGCCGAGGCAAAGCTCCGGCGGCCAGGTCGCAGACAAGCCCGTAGCCTGGGCGACTGCCGTAGTGTTTTAGGAATTTCTATAATCCTGCAGATCTATTACAGATAGCAGCGCTGACACAGCCTACAGAGATGAGAAGCAGCAGATACTGACGGCATTGATTGGCCCTTCTCATCCCCTTCGGCCGCATGGGCGTGAAA
Source organism: Gobio occitaniae (assembly GCA_033150135.1). Taxonomy (NCBI): domain Eukaryota; kingdom Metazoa; phylum Chordata; class Actinopteri; order Cypriniformes; family Gobionidae; genus Gobio; species Gobio occitaniae. The sequence continues at coordinate 248,765 of JARQWZ010001086.1, forward strand.
TGGAAGCCGTAATGAATTCCAGCGGGCCGTCAGTGTCCGAGATCTCTAATTGAGTCGGAAGTGTGCAAAGAGTAGTGCGGGAATGAACGTATGACTTTAGGAAGGGATTAACCCTTCCTAAAACCCGTCTTTTTTTTGTCTTTCATTATCTTTAATTCCTGACGCAGGAGCAGCTGATTTGTGAAAGCGATGTGTGTGCGTGAGGTTCTGGTGCAGTTGAGGATTATTGCTGGAAACTTACATCATCTTCTACTCGAGGAAGTTCTTCTGTAAGCTCTTCAGTGCTAACAGACCACACTGATGAGAAGGATATATGCACAATATATCACTGATCATATCTGGAAATTAGAACACTACATCAAACACTCACACACTCTTAGAAAAAAGGTTAATTGGGTTTACCTCAATTTTAAAGAACTCTTTATGCCAAAAAGGTTCTATATAAAGGAGAAATGTGTTAAATGAGTTCATGTTTAACTGTTTATTTCAATTTTACAGTAGGACTTTAGGGTCCAATTCTCCATATGAACTAGTTATTATCAAGCTTATTATACTAGGATATTGTGCTTATCAGTGCTTATAAAACACATATTAATGCCTTATTATGCATGAGCATATTCTACATCCCTTTAACTATCTATCTATCTATCTATCTATCTATCTATCTATCTATCTATCTATCTATCTATCTATCTATCTATCTATCTATCTATCTATCTATCTATCTATCTATCTATCTATCTGTCCATCATAAAAGTATATCTATTCTTCATATAACTGCTATAAAAACTATATGAAGCAAATGATCTAGCTTCCGGCTGACTTACGGGAAAAGTGTAGTGCCTCTCGCAGTTCAAAATGCTTACACTACGCCTGACGACATTGCACACCAGTTACGCTCGTCAGACGTAGTGTAAGCATTTTTGCACTTTTATAATGAATGGATGCACTTTTATGATGATAGATGCACTTTTATGATGAATAGATGCACTTTTATGATGGATAGATGCACTTTTATGATGATAGATGCACTTTTATGATGGATAGACAGTTTTATGATGAATAGATGCACTTTTATGATGATAAATGCACTTTTATGATGGATAGACAGTTTTATGATGAATAGATCCATTTTTATGATGGATAGATGCACTTTTATGATGAATAGATGCACTTTTATGATGATAGATGCACTTTTATGATGATAGATGCACTTTTATGATGGATGGATGCACTTTTATGATGGATAGATGCACTTTTATGATGGATAGATGCACTTTTATGATGGATAGATGCACTTTTATGATGATAGATGCACTTTTATGATGGATAGATGCACTTTTATGATGGATAGATGCACTTTTTTAATGGATAGATGCAGTTTTATGATGGATAGATGCACTTTTATGATGATAGATGCACTTTTATGATGGATAGATGCACTTTTATGATGATAGATGCACTTTTATGATGGATAGATGCACTTTTATGATGATAGATGCACTTTTATGATGGATGGATGCACTTTTATGATGGATAGATGCACTTTTATGATGGATAGATGCACTTTTTTAATGGATAGATGCAGTTTTATGATGGATAGATGCACTTTTATGATGATAGATGCACTTTTATTATGAATAGATGCACTTTTATGATGGATAGATGCACTTTTATGATGGATAGATGCACTTTTATGATGGATGGATGCACTTTTATGATGGATAGATGCACTTTTATGATGGATGGATGCACTTTTATGATGATAGATGCACTTTTATGATGGATAGATGCACTTTTATGATGGATGGATGCACTTTTATGATGAATAGATGCACTTTTATGATGATAGATGCACTTTTATGATGATAGATGCACTTTTATGATGGATGGATGCACTTTTATGATGGATAGATGCACTTTTATGATGGATAGATGCACTTTTATGATGGATAGATGCACTTTTATGATGGATAGATGCACTTTTTTAATGGATAGATGCAGTTTTATGATGGAAAGATGCACTTTTATAATGAATGGATGCACTTTTATGATGGATGGATGCACTTTTATGATGGATGGATGCACTTTTATGATGGATGGATGCACTTTTATGATGGATAGATGCACTTTTATGATGGATAGACAGTTTTATGATGAATAGATGCACTTTTATGATGGATAGATGCACTTTTATGATGGATAGATGCACTTTTATGATGGATAGATGCACTTTTTTAATGGATAGATGCAGTTTTATGATGGAAAGATGCACTTTTATAATGAATGGATGCACTTTTATGATGGATGGATGCACTTTTATGATGGATAGATGCACTTTTATGATGGATAGATGCACTTTTATGATGGATAGACAGTTTTATGATGAATAGATCCACTTTTATGATGGATAGATGCACTTTTATGATGGATAGATGCACTTTTATGATGGATAGACAGTTTTATGATGAATAGATCCACTTTTATGATGGATAGATGCACTTTTATGATGAATAGATGCACTTTTATGATGATAGATGCACTTTTATGATGGATAGACAGTTTTATGATGATAGATGCACTTTTATGATGAATAGATCCACTTTTATGATGAATAGATGCACTTTTATGATGAATAGATGCACTTTTATGATGATAGATGCACTTTTATGATGGATAGACAGTTTTATGATGAATAGATCCACTTTTATGATGGATAGATGCACTTTTATGATGATAGATCATAGACTGTAAAAAAATATGGACGTAGTGTCCGTGACGTCACCCATAGGATTCTGATGAGCCGTTCTGAAGCGCAATGGTGGCCATTGCCATCTTGGCAGCGCGTCATCGCGCGTCACTCCCGGATAACAGAAAATGGGCAAAAAGGCGGGACGTGGGCGGAGCTTGAGTGACGCGATGACTAACAGACAGCAGATAAATGGCTATCCACCAGTCACTCGAAGTGGCCACGCCCTTAATTATGCAGAACTTTAAGGCTTTATATAATGTAAACGAATGAGCTATAAAAAAATTCACCCCCCTCACAGTTGTCATGAAGGGCAAAATGAGCCGTATAGACCAAAAGCACAATTTGTACCAGGCTGTAAACATGTTTTATTCTGCTCTAAAGTTGACCATTTTAACATGGGGCTCAATGAGATTCTGCTCCTTCTGGATCCTGTCCCTAGCGGCCAGTCGATGAATTGCAGTTTGAGGCACTTCCGTATTGGCTTCAAGAGAAACTGCGGGAGGTTGCCGCTTGTGATAGATGCACTTTTATGATGATAGATGCACTTTTATGATGATAGATGCACTTTTATTATGAATAGATGCACTTTTATGATGGATAGATGCACTTTTATGATGGATAGATGCACTTTTATGATGGATAGATGCACTTTTATGATGGATGGATGCACTTTTATGATGATAGATGCACTTTTATGATGGATAGATGCACTTTTATGATGGATAGATGCACTTTTATGATGGATAGATGCACTTTTATGATGGATGGATGCACTTTTATGATGATAGATGCACTTTTATGATGGATAGATGCACTTTTATGATGGATAGATGCACTTTTATGATGGATGGATGCACTTTTATGATGGATAGACAGTTTTATGATGAATAGATGCACTTTTATGATGGATAGATGCACTTTTATGATGGCTAGATGCACTTTTATGATGATAGATGCACTTTTATGATGGATGGATGCACTTTTATGATGATAGATGCACTTTTATGATGGATAGATGCACTTTTATGATGGATAGATGCACTTTTATGATGGATAGACAGTTTTATGATGAATAGATGCACTTTTATGATGATAGATGCACTTTTATGATGGATAGACAGTTTTATGATGAATAGATGCACTTTTATGATGAATAGATGCACTTTTATGATGGATAGACAGTTTTATGATGAATAGATGCACTTTTATGATGGATAGACAGTTTTATGATGAATAGATGCACTTTTATGATGGATAGACAGTTTTATGATGAATAGATGCACTTTTATGATGGATAGACAGTTTTATGATGAATAGATCCACTTTTATGATGGATAGACGCAGTTTTATGATGAATAGATCCACTTTTATGATGGATAGACAGTTTTATGATGAATAGATCCACTTTTATGATGGATAGACGCAGTTTTATGATGAATAGATGCACTTTTATGATGGATAGATGCACTTTTATGATGATAGATGCACTTTTATGATGATAGATGCACTTTTATGATGATAGATGCACTTTTATTATGAATAGATGCACTTTTATGATGAATAGATGCACTTTTATGATGAATAGATGCACTTTTATGATGATTGATGCACTTTTATGATGGATAGACAGTTTTATGATGAATAGATGGACTTTTATGATGAATAGATGCACTTTTATGATGATAGATGCACTTTTATGATGGATAGATGCACTTTTTATGATGGATAGACAGTTTTATGATGAATAGATGCACTTTTATGATGAATAGATGCACTTTTATGATGGATAGATGCACTTTTATGATGGATAGATGCACTTTTATGATGGATAGATGCACTTTTATGATGGATGGATGCACTTTTATGATGGATAGACAGTTTTATGATGAATAGATGCACTTTTATGATGATAGATGCACTTTTATGATGGATAGACAGTTTTATGATGAATAGATGCACTTTTATGATGGATAGATGCACTTTTATGATGAATAGATGCACTTTTATGATGAATAGATGCACTTTTATGATGGATAGATGCACTTTTATGATGGATAGATGCACTTTTATGATGAATAGATGCACTTTTATGATGAATAGATGCACTTTTATGATGGATAGACAGTTTTATGATGAATAGATGCACTTTTATGATGATAGATGCACTTTTATGATGGATAGACAGTTTTATGATGAATAGATGCACTTTTATGATGGATAGACGCAGTTTTATGATGGATAGATGCACTTTTATGATGATAGATGCACTTTTATTATGAATAGATGCACTTTTATGATGATAGATGCACTTTTATGATGATAGATGCACTTTTATGATGGATAGACAGTTTTATGATGAATAGATGCACTTTTATGATGATAGATGCACTTTTATGATGGATAGACAGTTTTATGATGAATAGATGCACTTTTATGATGGATAGACAGTTTTATGATGAATAGATGCACTTTTATGATGGATAGACAGTTTTATGATGAATAGATCCACTTTTATGATGGATAGACGCAGTTTTATGATGGATAGATGCACTTTTATGATGATAGATGCACTTTTATTATGAATAGATGCACTTTTATGATGATAGATGCACTTTTATGATGATTGATGCACTTTTATGATGGATAGATGCACTTTTATGATGGATAGACAGTTTTATGATGAATAGATGCACTTTTATGATGAATAGATGCACTTTTATGATGATAGATGCACTTTTATGATGGATAGATGCACTTTTATGATGAATAGATGCACTTTTATGATGATAGATGCACTTTTATTATGAATAGATGCACTTTTATGATGAATAGATGCACTTTTATGATGATAGATGCACTTTTATGATGAATAGATGCACTTTTATGATGATAGATGCACTTTTATGATGAATAGATGCACTTTTATGATGATAGATGCACTTTTATTATGAATAGATGCACTTTTATTATGAATAGATGCACTTTTATGATGATAGATGCACTTTTATGATGATTGATGCACTTTTATGATGGATAGATGCACTTTTATGATGGATAGACAGTTTTATGATGGATAGATGCACTTTTATGATGGATAGATGCACTTTTATGATGGATGGATGCACTTTTATGATGGATAGATGCACTTTTATGATGGATAGACAGTTTTATGATGGATAGATGCACTTTTATGATGGATAGATGCACTTTTATGATGGATGGATGCACTTTTATGATGGATAGATGCACTTTTATGATGGATAGACAGTTTTATGATGAATAGATGCACTTTTATGATGATAGATGCACTTTTATGATGGATAGACAGTTTTATGATGAATAGATGCACTTTTATGATGGATAGACAGTTTTATGATGAATAGATGCACTTTTATGATGGATAGACAGTTTTATGATGAATAGATCCACTTTTATGATGGATAGACGCAGTTTTATGATGGATAGATGCACTTTTATGATGATAGATGCACTTTTATTATGAATAGATGCACTTTTATGATGATAGATGCACTTTTATGATGATTGATGCACTTTTATGATGGATGGATGCACTTTTATGATGGATAGACAGTTTTATGATGAATAGATGCACTTTTATGATGAATAGATGCACTTTTATGATGATAGATGCACTTTTATGATGGATAGATGCACTTTTATGATGAATAGATGCACTTTTATGATGATAGATGCACTTTTATTATGAATAGATGCACTTTTATGATGATAGATGCACTTTTATGATGATTGATGCACTTTTATGATGGATAGATGCACTTTTATGATGGATAGACAGTTTTATGATGAATAGATGCACTTTTATGATGAATAGATGCACTTTTATGATGATAGATGCACTTTTATGATGGATAGATGCACTTTTATGATGAATAGATGCACTTTTATGATGATAGATGCACTTTTATTATGAATAGATGCACTTTTATGATGATAGATGCACTTTTATGATGATTGATGCACTTTTATGATGGATAGATGCACTTTTATGATGGATAGACAGTTTTATGATGAATAGATGCACTTTTATGATGAATAGATGCACTTTTATGATGGATAGACAGTTTTATGATGAATAGATGCACTTTTATGATGATAGATGCACTTTTATGATGGATAGATGCACTTTTATGATGAATAGATGCACTTTTATGATGATAGATGCACTTTTATGATGGATAGACAGTTTTATGATGAATAGATGCACTTTTATGATGAATAGATGCACTTTTATGATGAATAGATGCACTTTTATGATGGATAGATGCACTTTTATGATGGATAGATGCACTTTTATGATGAATAGATGCACTTTTATGATGAATAGATGCACTTTTATGATGGATAGACAGTTTTATGATGAATAGATGCACTTTTATGATGATAGATGCACTTTTATGATGGATAGACAGTTTTATGATGAATAGATGCACTTTTTATGATGGATAGATGCACTTTTATGATGAATAGACGCAGTTTTATGATGGATAGACAGTTTTATGATGAATAGATGCACTTTTTATGATGGATAGACAGTTTTATGATGAATAGACGCAGTTTTATGATGGATAGACAGTTTTATGATGAATAGATCCACTTTTATGATGGATAGACGCAGTTTTATGATGGATAGACAGTTTTATGATGAATAGATCCACTTTTATGATGGATAGATGCACTTTTTATGATGACAGACAGTTTTATGATGAATAGATCCACTTTTATGATGGATAGATGCATTTGTATGGACTTCAAAAACGATGCAACAATTCACTGCCATTATAAAGCTTGGAGAGCCAGGACATTTTTAATGTAACTCTGATTGTATTCGTCTGAAAGAAGAATGTTATTTACACCTTGGATGACTTGAGGGAGAGTAAATCATGGGCTAAATTTCATTTTTGGGTGAACTAACCCTTTAAACCTTCATTCAAGAGACAAGCCTAAATATCTTGTTTTAAGATGTTTAGATATTTTTTCCTAGAAAACAAGAACAAATACTGATTAGACTGCAACAAAAAAGTGATTTTCTATGTCTTGTATAAATATCTAAACACAAAAAAATACATTTACTAATTTACTCAAGATGCCCCATTGGCATACTTTTTCCCCCAGCATAAATCCACTTAATTTTGATGCATTTTTCAGAAAGCAAAATGTCTTATTTTATGTAATTCTGCTTCTCAAGTAAATGTATCTTGATTGATTTATTTATCTTGTATTTCCTTCTTGCAGTTAAATTTTTACTTTTAGTCCCTGTTATATTGTTTTGCATTTATGTTTAGCAGAGGCGTTTGTCCAAAACAATATGTGATTTCATATGTATATCACACCTCAGTTTGCGATATATTCCCTGAAATGCATTTGTTTGCATACACTTGAATCTGCCTCGAGCTATTTGTTTTTTAAGCAAACACTGCATGATTCCCACTGGGTGTAGTGGACTGCATAATGATAAAACACAATATTTACATTTTTATTATTGATAGTACAAATATGTTTGTTTTGGTGCATCCTAAAGGAAAATAATCAGATGCATTTCCTTTGCTTTTATGGATTTTTATGATAAGACTATTACTCGAGTCACATTTAAAATCAAAACAGCGGAAATGCTCTAAGCGTGTGCCGGGAATTCCTACCGTCATTTCAGCCTTTTGCTTACACTTAGGTCAACCACAATCAATACAGTCTGTCACTGTAAATGACTCTTTGTGGAGCAGATTTCATCTGGAATCAAATCAAGGCCATGTCATGTTTTTTCCTCAGTAAGTTATTGAGTTTCCAAATGTGCAGTGTGCCTTTAGCTGCCCTCTCTAGGTCTTCCGTCCAATTACACCAACTGACAGACCTGCAGAAATCAAGCTCTACACGCTCGACTAGGAAACTTGCAAAATTCACATGCAAATATTTAGTCTTGCTGCATATTCTCAAGGTGAAGTGAGCGTGGTCCAAAACCGGTGCTTGCTAAATTCATTATTGACTGCCGCCGTGCTGCCAAGCAGTTTCTAATAGGCCGAGCGGTTAAGCCCACGAGTCTCCTTTTCTTCTCACAGCATGTCTGCTTTTCCCGCAGGCATCAGCATTGATACGATAGATTGCTAACAACACACAATGGCTACAAGGCGGTTGCTAATCACAGTATTGATCCTATAACTCTTCCCATTAGAAACTCTTTCGCTTTGTGGGTTGCATTGTATGAATGGAGTTGAGTGGAGGAAGTCTCAGGGGAGTGTGATTAAGACTTCTCAACAGTGCACACTACCGCCAGCATTCAGACCTAGAGAATCGCAGAGAATGACTGATATATGGTGCTGAGTATATGCTTTGCACAGATCTTGACGAACTCGAGGTGTTGCACTGCATTTGTAGTGTTTTAGCATTGTCTGAGAATGCAAATGCACACTGAGAAAATCTAATATTCATTGGAGTTTAAATTATTTTATTGTCTTGCAGATGTGCTCGATGCTTTCCCTAAATTAGATCAGACACTGGATGAGAAGTACAGTAGAAAAAAGCACAGATGTCACACATAAAACGAGCGAATTTCTATGCAGATTTTGTCATTTCAAGAATGGAAAAAAAGTGTGTTTGCATGTTGGCGTTTCGGGGGAAAATGGTGCAACTGTGCAAACTGGAAAAGTTCATGATTTGGAACCAATAAACTCTAATTTAATGAGAAAATATGTGATTTTGAACACTATAATTTTCAGTGTTGGGGTAACGCATTACAAGTAACTTAATAATATTACTTTTTCCAAGTAACTAGTCAAGTAACGCATTACTTTTCAAATTTACAACAAAATATCTGAGTTACTTTTTCACATTAATTTGACTGACAGCTCTCCTGCCCCCATGGTGAGAAAAATAAGTGCAGAGGAACAGAACCACTGTTCTAGACTAAATGTGAGCATTTATTTATCTCACAAAGATTCTGTAGGCTACACCTCAAAATGAATAAAATCAGTCAAATGCAAAATCAGAGTACTGTGCAAACCTCCAATAATTCAATTTTAAATAAAACAACTATTTTTATGCATAATCTACCTTTATATTTAATTTACCAATGTCTTGCTGCTGACCTTTGATGATGAAAATGACTAGATTTTTTTGTTTTTATTGGTAAAACGTTTTTCTCCTGAATCCTATATTCTTCCATTATCCAGAATGGCAGCAGAGCTGCGCCCTCTACTGGTCATGCAGGAATTTGCATGTTTACCTCAGCCTGGGGCTCATTTCAATTTTGGTATGAAGAGGTCTTTACAAAAATATAACTTTTTTGTTATAAAAAAAACAAAAACAAGCCCAGCCCAGGTGAGAAAAAGTAACGCAAAAGTAACGTAATGCATTACTTTTCTTAAAAAGTAACTAAGTAACTCAATTTGTTACTTTTTAAGGGAGTAACGCAATATTGTAATGCATTACTTTTCAAAGTAACTTTCCCCAACACTGGTCATTTTGAGCAGGAGCTGGTGTTTGTTGCAAAGGCACACTGAGAAAATCTAATATTCATTGGAGTTTAAATTATTTTATTTTCTTGCGGATTTGCTTGACACTTTCCCTAAATGAGATCAGACACTGGATGAGAAGTACAGTAGAAAAAAGCAGTTTTTGCTCAACTCCTGATGACATTCAAGATATGTGAGTTTTAATCTAATAACTGATTAGACGAAAATGTTAAGAACATAGGCTTTTTTTTTAAGAATGGAAAAAAGTGGGTTTGCATGAATCACATCCATTGATTTTGATCAACTTTTTTCAAAACTTTTAACATGTGCTTGATTGATTCCCATGCATGATAGAAACTAGATGTGCTCATTGTCACAACACATTTAACTTAAGGCAGATCTGATTGACATTTCATTTATTTTTATGCAGTTTTAGAAAAAAATCTAAAAAGTGTGTTTGTTTGCATGTTGGTGTTTGAGGAAAAAAATTGGAAAAGTTAATGATTTGGGAACAATAAACTGTAATGAGAAAATATGTGATTTTGCACAATATTGCCAAAAGTATTGGGACGCCCCTCCAAATCACTGAGGCCTTTGATGATAAAAGGGCCCCTGCCCTTTTTCAAAATGAATCAAAAGTGCCCCTCTCAGACAAATATCAATGATAATATCGTGGTCAATAAAACTAAATAAATGTGATTATTATATTATTATATAAATGTGATTATGATTATTATCCATTGGGTGATGTGAAGTGGAGCGGTAATTTTCTGTTCTTATTCATAAATCGGTTGAAAATTACATGGACAGACGAACTAACGTTTGTGGAACAATTTCCTGCGGTTTGTCTCATTTTATAAATTGCATCACTGACAAAATGGATTTTAACTGACAACAAACAAATCCCTGCACAAAACCACAGCAGTAAGTAGTGTTAAATTCACTTGTGTTTATGTATATTGATACACCGTTTACTATTTCATGACACTATCCATGGGCGAGGCTAGCCCCTTTTTAGGGGTGCATCAGCACCCCTAAAAAGGAGCTCAGCACCCCTAAAACTTGGAGTAAGAAATTGTGTTATTTAAAATTGTTGTTAGTCTTTTACACGGTTAAATAATGTCCAAAACATACTCCGTAGTTTGTGGTTTAAAATGTATGTGTTAAGGAGGAAAATGAAAACATCCCCGCATAGCAAATGGTGTCATCCTCTTCTCCTCTGTACCTGCACCGCTCAGCACGACCGTCATCCAGCGCGAAACACACGCAGAGTGAGAACACGTGCAGTAGTGTTGTGATCGGTTGAAAGCGGTGTCTGACACTTCTTTCCTTTTACCTAGAGTTGTTCCGATTTCGAAACCATATCGGTGAGTAACGTTACTGGAGTCAGTAGGCTATCCTGAATCACCATGGTGGTACACCTAATAAGTGTTTATTCTCGGACTTTTTAGTCCGGCGGGTCGCCGCCGCTGTGGAGTAGCACAGGACCTGGGTGACTCGTCCATAGTCAGGGCTCGACATTAACTCTTGTCCGGGACAAGTGGATTTTTTGAAGGGGCAAGTGAAAGAGAATTTTACTTGCCCGACGGACAAGTATCCTGATAAAACGTCATTAACAAAAATAACTAGGGAATCACCCAAATGCAAGAATGATTCTGCATTCATTACTGTAAGTGGCGATTGACAGTGAATGATAATAATGTATAATGAACTGATGGTAACTACCGCACTGTTGACGCTCGCGCAGCCTCTCGAGGAGAAATCGAGACAAATGTGCACCGCTCACACAGAGAAACTCAGTTAACACACTGCCGTAAAAATGTAGAAATGTGGAGTTTATTTATATTTATAACATGATACAGTTGCAACATCACATTACCAAGAGTGCTGTTTTCCTGAATAACATCACGACTGAAAAGGACACTGATTTCAAATGACAGCTCCATAAACAATTATTAACATTAAGTCACTTACATTTTGATGCAATATTGAGTGTTTTTGTTCTATTTCAGCAGCGAAAATAGTTCGAAAAGATCACAGCAGAACGAGTGTCACCGCAACAGCGTGTTAGTGAATGATTCAGCGTTTTGAATGAATCGATAGAATCAAAGATTCAATGAACTATTCATAAACGACGCCTTATTCTTGAATGAATCAGCGTTTGAACGAATCGACTCAATGACTCGCTCATTAAGACGGTCACATGCTGCCACCTACTGGTGGTTTAGTTTCATCTTTCCAACATTTCTTATTTGTATTTTCAAAAATATTTAAAACAATCTTATAACATTATTTAATGCAGTAGTAATTTTTCAGTGTAAATTATTTAATTTGACTGGTAACAGCCATGTTGTCTTCTAATTTAATTTATTGATCCAATTTAAGAATATAAAAGGAAATCTGAATCATAGCCTATATTTAATAAGATTAGGGGAAAATGCCCTTTATAAAAGGTAAAAATATCACAAATATGCATATGTCAAAGCTGATTGAACACTGGTGAGAATATTGCTTCAGAATAAATTTTATTTACAACACACACAAATTATTTTTTTATTTTTTCGGACAAGCACATTTTTTACTCGGACAAGTGGATGACAGATTTACTTGTCCGAAGGACAAGCATGTGAACATGCTTAATGTCGAGCCCTGATAGTCATAAACGGAGAGAAGTAAGTAGTTTATCGTTATTTTGATACTCATTTTAACAATCGAGAGTCATGTAAACATGACGTCACGTGCGTCTTTTCTGGTCAGTCGTCATGGAAACATGAAGTCCTGGCGTTTGGAGTGAAAACAAACGACGTATCACTGAAAACACTCACTGTGGCTTTTTAAATGAATTGTTATTAATTCCTAGATTTATATCTGTTATTTTTCAGTTGTGGCTGACAATCAAACTAGACAATAAAAGAAAGTTTCATGTTTTTCTTTTGCTGTATTTATTCATTCATCACACACAGGATTTAACTCCTGAACTCCTAGCATATCTCTCTCTCTCTCTCTCTCTCTCTCTCTCTCTCTCTCTCTCTCTCTCTCTCTCTCTCTCTCTCTCTCTCTCTTGTATCAAATTACTTATCTAGGCAATGGTCCCCTGCTTTTATTTTATTTATATTTATTTAAAACTCACAAGCTTCTCTTGTGAAATGAATTTGTCATTTAAAAAGTTTCTAAGCCCCATAATAATAATAATAAAAAAGACATTTAAAATGACACACCTCTGTGTGCCTTTTGATCATATCCTTAGAATCTGTAATTTTTTGTTTTTGTGTGAAAGAGGGTGGGTGGTGGCAGTGAGGCTCATTGGGTGCTCAGCACCCCTAAAGCTCTGACCCTAGAATCGCCCCTGACACTATCAAAGTTAACAAAACCCAAGTGCCAGCGGCTCCTACAGGCCTATTATGTGAAGTGTAAGCTGGCAAAATGGTTACATGAAAGGACTTTATTATATTACCATTTTTTAATATTATACAGCATTATGAAAGAAGTCTCTTATGTTCATCAAGCCTGCATTTATTTGATAAAAAACAGCAATGTTGCGAAATATATTAAAATAATGGTTTTCATTTTAAAATTATTTAAAATATAATTTATTCCTGTGATCACAGCTGGATTTTCAGCATCATTGCTCCACTCTTCAGTGTCTCATGATCATTCAGAAATCATTCTAATATGAGGATTTAATGTCAATGATGGAAACTGTGATACTCTTTTCAAGATTCTTTGATTAATAAAAAGTTAAAAAGAATACAATGTAATAATATTTCACAATATTAGGCGACTGTTTTTTCTGTATTTTTGATTAAATAAATGCAGGCTTGATGAGCATAAGGATATAATACATACATATATATACATACATACATACATGCATACATACATATATATATAATGTGTATTAGATTAGATTCAACTGTATTGTCATTACACAAGTACAGGTACAAGGCAACGAAATGCAGTAAGAGGCTGGTTCGCCCGAACAGGGTATATATATATATATATATATATATATATATATATATATATATATATATATTATATATTTACATATTGCCCCTTTTTTTACATTTGAGCCCCTGCCCCTGACGAACTCTCTGCACGGCCCTGCTGAGGCCACAGGTTTATAAATCAAGCACTAGTCATGCAGACGCTTGATCGGTTGCAACCTGTGCAATAAGTCCATTCGGGAAATTTCCTCACTACTAAATATTCCATGCTAGGGCTGTACGATCAATCGAAAAATAATCTAAACCGAAATTCAGAACCTCGTATTTTTCCCATGTGGGTTATTTCGGTTTTAGTCACGTGACTCGGCCCCGTCAGTCACATCAAGTGCAGTTTTGCAGGCACACAGAGATGCAGGAGCAGTTATCTGTGTTTATAGATGCTCAGAATCAGGGGCGTAGCCACAATATTTTTTCAGGGGTGGCCTGGTAAGACCCGGTGATTTTATTGGGGTGGCCGAATTTTTTTTTACTACTGACTGTGACATGCTGTACCAAAGCAAATTCTACTGAAATTATAAATCACAAACAAACAAAAATAATTTAAAATTGTCAATTTATTTACAATGTCATACAAAATAAGGAAAATATGTATGCTGATAATTTTAGGGGGAAAAAGGCAAAAAGCTTAGCCTACTCACGTTTCTTTTATTCATTTAGGGAAAAATTATGAGACTTGAATGTTAAGAGCCTGAAAATAACCTAAATATAAAACTGAATGTCTGATTATGTTTTCGTTCAAATTTGAGGATGGATCTCTCAGTAATGTAGCTTCTGTAAGCTTTTATGTCAAGAAAAGTCTAGGCGTCCTTTCAAAAAGGACATTTATTTCAGAACATTTGTGATTGTAAAGAGTTGTTTTTTATTCAAATTAATCTGCAATAAACTGGTCATTATAATGCATATACAGTTACTGAAAAACTATAGCAACTATTTACAGAATTTGCAAAGTGTTAAATCTAATTTAGTTGATAAGAAGTGTCAGTCATAGAGTCTGCGCGCTACATTGCGTGTGTGCGCAAAACTGGCAGACGAGTGAGCAATATTGATTCCATGCTTACAAACATTGCACAAGTTGATGCCTTTTGATTGGTTGCTAGCCCATCAAACATATTTTACCCCCGAACGCAATTTTTACAGAGGAACTAGTTTTGAGTAGCAATTGGGCGGTGAAAACCTGGCAACCCTGAGTACTGTGGTTATTTTGTTCATGTTTAAATGGTGTTTTAGTATTTCATTTAACCCTTTCCTCTCTGTAGTCTTTCCTCTCTGGCGTATTTATTGCAAAAACAAGTTCAGAACATGAATATTGAGTGTTTAGCTTTCAAATGATGCATAGTTGATTGAATATTTTGTATAAAACAAAAGTAAATAGAGACACTGATAACTGTTTATTTATTTATTTATTTTTTACTTGCGTTTTCCCTATTAAAATCCATTCATGCAGCAGCTCTTCTGCCGCTCAGTCCCGGCTGAGGGGGCGTGTTCCGGCGGGAAAGTGACAGCGATGCATACCCTCTATTGTAGCCTATGTAAACATTTGTTTCTGCTAAGGAAACATTCGCATTACCACAACTTTAACAAACTTTTCGGAAAATTTTGGAAAACTTAGGTAAATAACATTGACTTTCCTAACCTGATAATCACTGTATCCTCTTTCGTTGCTCGGCTTATGCTGAACTTGAAATATTACCGCTGGCTTCTACACTGTACACACGGAGTTCTGTGCACAAACCACAGAGCCAAACCACTTCACCAGAAACCCCGCCCTACAGCTTATTTCACTGGTTAAGGTTACAGTGACGGGTAGGTTTAGGGATCAGTGTTTGGTCAGTACTGTGATTGACATGTCCAATAAAATCGTAAATCATCGAGCTGTTCAGAATAGCGCAGAATAGTGTCAGAGCGGCGAAGTAAAAGTCACCTCTTTCTCATTGTCAAAAGTGCTTTTCAGCTTGCACATTAGGGGTGGCCAGAGGGGTGGCCAAGCTTCAAACAGGGGTGGCACTGGCCACCTATGGCCACCCCTTAGCTACGCCCCTGCCCAGAATCACTATAGCAACTGCATGTTTTACACCGTTTATACAGGTCAGTTAATCGCCGTTCTTATAGCCTACGCGCTGCCACACACACACACCGACGGCGCACGCAAGTCCTGAAGCCAGATCGCTTTCACTTTCGTCCTCATAAATGTTGTCAAGTAAATGCGTTTAAAGGCTTGCCAGTTTGAACATTTAAAGCGATTGTGCACTATTCAAAAACAACAATAAGGAAAACTACTCTGTTCAGGGCTCAGCTTTTTTCAGTGACACAGAGAGCTGAGCTGTGTGGCGTCTCTGACAACGCGCGCGCGCCCTGAAGGCAGACCTCTCTCACCTGCGTCCTCACAAAGCTTTGTCATTTGTATGTGTTTTAAGGCCTGCCAGTTGAACTTTAAAGCGATTTTAGACCATCAGATGTGTATTAATGTTGAACTAATGCCTGATATATTGTGACAAACGAGCACTCAGACAGAAGCTTGCGCGCAGAGAGCAGCGCAGAAACGCAGTGTCAACGCCGTCCTGTGACTAAAGTAAAGTCACTAAAGTAGCTAAGAAACTCAACTGTTATAGGCATATATTTTAATACCTTTGAAGTAAGAACAAACCACAGCTTCATAATGAATAGAGACGGTATGAGTAATTCACACACACAATCACTCTCTCATTAATGCATTCAAATAAATGAAATGTAGGCCTACTGTGTTAATTTATATGTATCTGATATACAACAAGCAGAAATCTGCCTCATAGACAATAACTGCTGAAAGTCAACCGTTTCCTTCAAGTGTTTTAAAATCACAAAGAAATTCACTTTTTCATTAGAAAAAAATATTCCATCTTTAATAGTAGAACATATTTTCAGTAAAAACCTTATCAGGAACTTACTCAAAAACCTTATGAGGGCAAAAAAAGAGAGAAAAAACAAGGGAAAAATAATCGTTCATTAATCGTAATCGAGGTAAAATGTTCAATAAATCAAGGTTTTTATTTTTGGTCAAATCGTTACAGCCCTACTCCACACTCAACTGTTAGTGGTGTTATAACAAAGTGGAAGCAATTGGGAACAACAGCAACTCAGCCACGAAGTGAAATCACAGAGCGGGGTCAGCGCATGCTGAGGGTCACAGAAGTCGACCACAAATTTCTGCAGAGTCAAGAGCTCCAGATCTCCAAACCTCATGTGGCCTTCAGATAAGCTCAAGAACAGTGTGTAGAGCTTCATGGAATGGGTTTCCATGGCCGAGCAGCTCATCCAAGCCTTACATCACCAAGTGCAATGCAAAGCGTGGGATGCAGTGGGGTAAAGCGTGCCGCCACTGGACTCCAGAGCAGTGAGACGTGTTCTCTGAGTGACCAATCACGCTTCTCTGTCTGACAATCCCATGGACGAGTCTGGGTTTGGCGGTTGCCAGGAGAACGGGACTTGCCTGACTGCATTGTGCCAAGTGTAAAGTTTGGTGGTGGGGGAATTATGGGGTGGGGTTGTTTTTCAGGGGTTGGGCATGGCCCCTTAGTTCCAGTGAAAGGAACTCTTAATGTTTCACCAAGACATTTTGGACAATTTCATGCTCCCAACTTTGTGGGAACAGTTTGGGGACGGCCCCTTCCTGTCCCAACATGACTGACCAGAGCACAAAGTGTCGCTCCATAAAGACATGGATGAGCGAGTTTGGTGTGGAGGAACTTGACTGGCCTGCACAGAGTCCTGACCTCAACCCGATAGAACACCTTTAGGATGAATTAGAGCGGAGACTGAGAGCCAGGCCTTCTCGTCCAACATCAGTGCCTGACCTCACAAATGCGCTTCTAGAAGAATCCCCATAAACACACTCCTAAACCTTGAGGAAAGCCTTCCCAGAAGAGCTGAAGCTGTTAGAACTGCAAAGGGTGGCCGACTCCATATTAAACCCTATGGATTAAGAATGGGATGGCATTAAAGTTCATGAGCATGTAAAGTCAGGCATCCCAAAACTTTAGGCAATATAGTGTAATTTTGAGCAGTAGCTGGTGTTTTTCTGTTCATAGACCCCAAAGAAAAATAGACCATTACAACACTCCTATAGCAACACTGCAAAATATGAAAATATATATTATTTTTATTATATATTCCAAGTTACTTTATCTATTTGACTAATTAAATAACATTTTTAGTTACAATGCAACTTGTCTTTACACATTTAAAAATATCTTGCAGAGCAATGTCCGTCCAAAAATCTTCGATAATCTTCAAAAAATAAGGTAATAATTTACATTTTGCTCCTTTTGCTTTTACTGTTGAAAGCATCCAATTAGCCACAGTTTTCAGCATCAATCTCATTGGTTTTCAGTGAAAGATGTTGACTTGTAATTGATAGATGGCCGCGGTGGCAAAGAGCAAGTGTTGACTGAATTCATCTCTGATATGATGCATTACGCACTGCTGTAATTTATATGCAACAACACGGCATAAAAACGGAATCTATGCAAACATGAGCTGACATTTATAACCATTAATATTTCCAGCCGAAACTCGAGTGTAGACATGCGAATGGAGCATCAAGACAATTATGTTGTGCTTTGGTTCTGTATAAAATGAAATGTCAATCAGAGCTGCCTAAAAATGTGTTGTTGTTGTGACAGCTTGTTTTCTGTCACGGCTGTGCATGAGAATCAACCATTGTTTTAAAGAGGAGTGAAGGTATAAATGCACCATTCTGTGGTATAGTAGTGTATAATACCACATCAGATGCAGTTTTTGCTAAATGTTCCACTGTAAAGAACAGAAAATTCATGCCCATTGGCATAGCAGATCTGTGTCATTCAAAGACTTTCTTCAGGCTTTTACCAAAGTGCATTTAGAACGGAATTCATTCTATAATTGTTTTCATAATTGGCATCAGTAATAGCCGAATTCTGGGAAAACCTAAGTAGGAAAAGCTGTTAGTAATAATTATTCCGAACCTCCTCGCTTTTTTTGACCTTTAAAGGCCAGCTGCTCCGCTGGAAGTAAACATCTGCATTGACCTAGATGACCGATGCCGGGGTTTTCGGTTCATCGGCTAAGAGAAATCCAGGGGTGGATCTCGTTCTGTCAGACAGCTGCCAATACGAGGGAGTATAGCAGTCGTATTGCAGACTGTCAGGCTCTGGCCAAACTCAGGCACTTAATCAATTATAACTTTCAAATCTTTACATGCAAAGACAAGAAAATGAGCAGGATGTTCATAAAGAGCTAAAGTTGATCATATGATCCGCTCTGTGCCGTCGTGTCTCTGGACTGAAAGGAAGGTAGGGGTGAGCGTTGGGTGATTGCAATTCACAACCTCACCAATAGATGCCGCTAAAATTCACACACTGCACCTTTAATCACTTAAAGGATTAGTTCACTTTTAAATAAACTTTTGCTGATAATTTACTCACCCCCATGTCATCCAAGATGTCCATGTCTTTCTTTCTGCAGTCGAAAAGAAATTAAGGTTTTCGGATGAAAACAGTCCAGGGTTGTTCTCCATATAATGGACTTCAATGGGCTCCAAACGGTCCTCGGTCCAAATGACAGTTTCAGTGCAGCTTCAAAGTGCTTTAAACGATACCAGACGATGAATAAGGGTCTTATCTAGCCAAACCATCAGTTTCTGCGAGAAACCGAGCAGTATTTATGCTATTATTTTACCTCTTATCAGACGAACATGATCATCTCTGAGCTCCGCCATAACTTCTGGAGAGTGAGGTCAAATTAGATTGTGGTCATAGATGTATACGTAGATGCCTCATTAGCGACTGCACGGATCAGTAGAATGAGGAATCTACTATCGATATATCTATAACCACGATCTAATTTGACCTCACTTTCCGGAAGTTATGGCGGAGCTCAGAGATGATCACGTTCGTCTGATAACAGGTAAAATAATAGCATAAATACTGCTCGGTTTCTCGCAGAAACTGATGGTTTGGCTAGATAAGACCCGTATTCATCGTCTGGTATCATTTAAAGCTGCACTGAAACTGTCATTTGGACCTTGAACCGTTTGGAGCCCATTGAAGTCCATCATGTGGAGAAAAATCCTGGACTGTTTTCATCCAAAACCTTAATTTCTTTTCGACTGCAGAAAGAAAGACATGGACATCTTGGATGACATGGGGCTGAGTAAATTATGAGCAAAAGTTTATTTAAAAGTGAACTAATCCTTTAAAGGTTATTTTTTCTTCCACTCCAAATGGCATTGCTGCTGCTGCTGCAAAAAAAAAACACCTTTTGGAAACTTTATTTTTAAGAGTTAAAATAAAACAAACTATTATGATGTTAATATTTTCTCCTGTATTTGAGCAATGAAGTCTCCAGTTCCTCAATCTTCCTTTGTCTTGGCCTCCGCCCTGAAGTCTATTAAAGCATCTCTTAGCACAGTATACTTCCTTTAGCGTAACGTTTTATGGCGTAGAGCGCTAACTCAGCACTGCAACCCTTAAACACAGACAGGTTTTATAGCATCAGAGCATGTATCCGTGCTGCTGTAGGAACAGATGGTGGCAGACTGCTAATGTGTGCTGCTTCTCGCTCTGTGCTGTGCATCTTGTAATTGACCCTTTTAAATCTACGACGTCGGCGTGCCAGCGCGCTACATGCGCATCCTTTTAATGGAATGTTTTTCTCCACCTTTTAATTATAAGATGTCTGTACGTCCGTTAGAGATGGCGCAGCGGAGCTGTTGTCAAGGCTGGAGAGATTTATGGCCGTCCGTGCCCTTGGTTGGTAATGAATGTCAGCGAGAGTTAGCAAGCATGTTTGCTTGAATGTTAATGATTGTTGTTATAGGACAATGCCTCTCACAGCATTGGAGAAATGGACTAAATTATGCTTTTAACATGAACGTTTGAGAAGACAAATATTTATGCGTTATTAAGTGGGTCATTCCTGTTATGCAGTGGCTTTTGGACTATGTGAAGTTTTTTGTGTGTGTGCTTGTGTTGTAATTTAGGGAAACATTTAAGTAGACATTCAGACATTTGCTGGCATCAAGCTCTGACACTTTACATTTATTGATTTGTATTTTTTTTTGTTATTTGTAATATGTAATTTTATTTTTAATATTAGCCTACTATTTTAATTTTGTATTATTATTATTATTATTTATTAGAAAATCATTAGAAAGTCAGGAGTAAATAAATAAAAGTGTGTTTTGAGTTTAAAAACTATATTGCCTTATTAATTATATTACTTTTTATTACATTTGTATTACTTTTTGTATTTACTTATTATTTTAGTTTTTTTATTTGATATTATTTTTTATTTATATATATTACTTTTTTATTTATATATATTTTTTTATTTTTGTTTTTATTTGATATCCTTATCCTTTATTATTGTTATTATTATTATTATTATTATTATTATTATTATTATTATTATTATTATTATTATTACCATCATCATCATTGATTTAATTAGTCAAGAAAAAACAAAATAATTGTAATAAAAAATATTTTATTAAATTTATATTTAATAATAATAATATATTTTTTATTTTATTATTTCAATTTTGTATTTTTATTATTATTATTATTATTATTATTATTTAGAAATAAGAAAATTATTAGAATGTAAAGAGCATCTTTTTTATTATATTTGTATTTTAAGAGTAAGTTAATAAATGAATACAAATAAAAATATGATTATTTTAATATAAATTATTAATTACATTACTTTTTATTATATTTGTATTACTTTTTGTATTTATTTATTTTATTTTTTATATATATATATATTTAAATTTTATTTCAATTTTGTAATTATTATTCTTATTATTATTTATATTTTAAGAGTAAGTAAATAAATGAATAAAAATATTATTATTTTAATATAAATTATGAATTACATTACTTTTTTATTATATTTGTTTTACTTTCTGTATTTATTTATTTAATTTTTTTATATTTTTTATTTTTTATTTTATTATTTAAATTTGTAATTATTATTATAATTATTTAGAAAATGATTAGAAAGTCAAGAACATATTATTTTTAATTTGTATTATATTTGTATTCATTTTAACTATTCATTTTAACTGTTTATTATTATTATTATTATCATCAAAAAATATTATATTATTTATTAGTTTTTATATAATACGTTATTTGCACAATGACAAGAAAATTAGCGAGATAATGCATAATAAAGTGATGCCACTTCCTGGAGGATGAAGTCATGACAAAAAATGAGGGCATGAAATACCCCTTTTCCAACAAAGCAGAGCTAGAGCTAGATCGGAGCCAGAGTCTAGTTTCAAATCGGTTCTTTGTGTTTCCACACCCAAAGCCCCAGCTCAAAGCCAGGAGAAGTGGTTCTAAAGTAGCACCAAAACATTGCTGGGCTAGAACAGGGCTAGAAGTAAGAACCGATTGCGTCAGGCGCTGGGGGCGGGGTCAACAAGACCAACACAAACTGGAGATCCGCCATTTTTTAAATAGCAGCAAATGGAGCTAACAGCTGCTGCTCGTTTGTAATCTCCGTCTATACAAATTACGGCGAACTGCATGAATGCGTTGGATTCGCTGTGTTTTCGTTGTGCTTTGATGCCGATGTAGGATCGTAAAGCCATGTGAATCAATAGTAACGCAACGTTTGCATTGTTGATGGAAGGCTTGTTCGCAGCAGTGCTGTGCAGAGACCGATCGCCGTATGATGAAGAGTCCAGCGAGAGCATATGACTCCTTATGCTTTTGATTCACTCATGCGTTTTTTTTTATATATATATATATATCAAACGTGGATCGGTCTGCGCAGCGCTGATGCATCTCTAACAAGCCTGGTGTGTGTGTGTTTCCCGCTGCCCAGGGTTGCCAGGTTTTCACAACCAAACCCGCCCAATTGCTACTCAAAACAAGCCCAATCGCGTTCCAGGGGGGGATTCCCCAGTAAAAATCACATTTGGGGGTAAAATATGTGTTTTTTTTTGGCATGGTTGCCTACTAAAATTCGCATTCCCGGGGCTAAATATCACATAATTGAGGTCGCTTCAACCCGCGGACATGAAAAAATAGCGCTCGGCAAAATCACAGACTTGGCAACATTGCCGCTGCCTCGCTAGCGTTGCTGAGAAAGATGAGACGTATACAGTGACGTAAGACATGGCTCTGTTGTGGCTCTCAGCATGTGGAAAAGCAAACGGTTCTTAGAAGCTCCTCAGTCGAACCAACTATGAACTGGGACTAGCTCTGGCTCTGAATTAGCTCTAGCACTGCCTTGGTGGAAAAGGGGTAAAAGTGGACAGGAATGACCCAAAGGCTGAATCTGTGTCAGTCCAGTTAGTGTTGAGCAGACGGGTTTGAGTTTTTACCAGAGCAGAGCGACACTGAGGTCTGACGCGCTGGAAATAATTAAAGCTCATTGCATTTAAACTAATGGAGTCATTAACCTAAGACAGTTTAAATTTGTGTTGTACCCGCGGTTAACACAGCATTGTTAAAACTTGCAATTAAAGTGGTTGTGTGAACACAGGGGTGTTTTCACTTCCACCTAACAAGGAGCTCATTTGATCCTAATGAAACACTAACTCGTGTGAAGCTGTTAACGTCTCGTGCTCCTGGCTGGAGGTTTTGAAGGGTGGTGTTAGGCCACTGTGATGTCCAGAGAGCCGGGGCCCGGGGCCGGGCGGCATTAATCGCATTAGAAGTGTCTCATGTGCTCTGCTCAAACCAATGAGGGTTTGGATTAATTGGTCTCCTCTATGCAAAGCGAGGACATTGGAACAGAAATCCAATAGTGAGAAGTGTAATGAGTGATTAGAGAAACATTTCACTGTCACTCAAAGGTTAGCTGGGAGAAGGAGAAAAATATGTAGGCGAATGCTTTCATAATTTATTTATCAGTATGGAGCCGTGCATCGAGGTCCGTTATAGCTCAGTGTCAGACGGACGCCTAACTGAGCATCATTAAAACACACAGAACAGGTGGCAGACCATAAAAACACATGCGAGGTTTAGAAACGGTGCTGAATAGCAAAAACACTGATGTTAAGAAGTTATTAAAGGAACACGAGTGTTTTTAGAAATAGGGCTTATTCAACTTCTTTCCTACATGTGGGCAAATGCATTTTTGTCTCAGAGCATGCATTGTTTTAGTTATGCTAGCTTAGCTTAGCATAATGAATGGAATCCTATTTTGCCAGCTAGCATGTCCCAAGTAAAAGTGATCAAAAAAAAAAAAAAGACCCCACCTAATTTCTTCTTGTGGCCTGCATATTCACAACGAGTACAAATAGCGATGCAGATTAAGACTAGGCAATTTCCTAGGCAGATATTGACTTGGGACTATATTATGGGGAAGCATAGGCGAAGCACTGCTACTTGGGTGCAGATATAAAAACGGTGGAGTGTTCCTTTAAATCAGACAGAAACAATGTTCCAGCAAATGGACATAAAACAGCATATTTTTACCATCCAATCTCTTGTCTTCAAGTCTTGATGAACACAATTATTATTTTAAATTTACTTAAAAAGCCTTTATTTTATTTTTAACTTAAAAAAACATTCTACTTTTGTATTTCACAAAACAAAAAATAAGACATTTTATTTTACCTAAAAAGCGATATTTTTTTAAAAATTTTATGTTTTTATTTATTATTATTTTTTAAACACATCTAATTTTAAAACCCATCCTATCAAATATTTTGTATTTTACACTTATACATTTTTTTTATTTTACTTAAAAGCCTTTTTTACTATAATTTTTTATTAACTTTTAAATTTTTTATTTATTTTTTGTTTAATTTTTTAATTATTTATTTTATTTTATTTTATTATATATTATTTTATTAAAAACACATCTAATTTTACCACCTAATCAAATATTTTGTATTTTACATATAAAAAAATACATTTTATTTTATTTCAAAGCCTTTTTTATTATTATATATATAATTTTTTATTTTAAATTTTAAATTTTAAATTTTAAATTAAATTAAATTAAATTAAATTAAATTAAATTAAATTAAATTAAATTAAATTAAATTAAATTAAATTAAATTAAATTAAATTAAATTAAATTAAAATTTTATTTTTATTTTTTTGTATTTTACATATAACAAAATAAGACATTTTATTTTACTTAAAAGCCTCTTTTATTATTTTATTTCATTTTATTTTATTTTACCATCTCATATTTTTTGTAGATTTATACAGGTTATATGTGTATGTACGTCTTGAACTTGAATGTTTCATTTGAACTTATGTTAGATTGTGTAAGTGTATTTTGGGTTGTAGACAGCAGTTTAACGTTGACAATAAAGCCTTTTCTCAGATGCATGATGGGAGATGGACTGCCCCGTCTTTGCTGTGATGATATCAAGCTCCAGAGCTGCATCAGATCGTAACACTAAAGATCAACCGGCGTGGTTTAACCCTGTCCTTTAATGTCCTCTCACTCTCCCTTCCTAATCTGCTGTCTGATCACTGCCAAAGTCCTTTTTGGATGACTATATTCCTACTAGTGGGATATAAAGTCCATCTCACTCAGACTTGAGGCTCTTTGTCGGAGGACATGCTTCTTTCAGCTCAGCTTTTCATCAGCTTCCTTTGACTGCCTCAGTTCAGGCTAAGCCAGCTGTAGAACGTGTCCCCGCTGGGGCTCCATACATCACCTCCACAACCTGAGGAGAAAGGTCGAGCGAGGACTCTCATTTATTATTTAAATGGGGTGATTTTTTCCGTCTCGGGCATATTTTCACTGCATGTAGTGAATCTGAGCCTTGACATTAAGGTTAATGTTCCTGTCAGGCGCATTTAAGACAAATTTGCCAAGGATATCGTAGAGAAAAGGTAATGCCGCAGATATGCACATTTACATATTACCTGACTGAACCGACTGTGATTTAGAAAACAGGTGAATCTCACAGAAACATTCATAGGTTGTATTTCACCTGTAAAAAAAAAAAAAAGGAAATTCTATTTTACTTTTCATTGCATTGCTTTACTTTGTTTTTCATTGTATTGCATTGATTTATGGTGCTTTCACATCTCTAGTTCAGTTCATTTGGTCCGAGCCAAGGGCAAACAATTACACATTGTAGCATTTTTTAGCTTTTTTGGTTCCTTTTCACACCACACTGATTGCTTTGGTCCGAATCAGTTGAAACGAACCAAAATGCAGACAAATGACAACATCCACATCTCTCTTTGGCCATGGTGTATCCTAAACTACGACTGGTTTTGTCCCTGGCCATAATCTATTATATTGTTTGTATACACCACAATATGCAAACAATACATTTCTATAATGAAGCGTGGATGCGGCTTGAAAACAACGCTCTAATACCCTGCAAACGGCGAGCGCGCATCACTCATCCCTTCAAGCGAAGATCGCGCTGTTCTTGTGAGTTTTCGAAAGTTGGGACCTAAGATGGTCATCAGACCAAATTTCTATGAGGCTCCGCCCCTCCTCACTGTCTTATGGGGGAGTCGCTAACGTCATCACTGGCGGCCATCTTGTCACAGGCAAGCTTTCTGGCGGGCTCTGTGGCTCCTGATCTAAGGCGAGTGATCTGAACACAAATACTCTTATCTCGCTGAAATCTTGACGGATTTACAAATGGTTTGGTTTCTTACAAACGTTATTTACGTGGCTATAATTCTGGATGCTTGAACAAATTATGAATAATTATTCATAAGTATGCAGTGTCATAACTAAATCTTTAACGTTTATAACAAACCAAACAGTTTGAAAATCGGTAGAAAATTGAGCAAGTTATGGTTATTTAAAAAGTACATGCCCCATTAAAACACAATGTTAGGAGTGAGCGAGCTGACTGTGACAAGATGGCCGCCAGGTGCGGACGCCGACCTCCATTGGCCAGCAGCGCGGACGAGACATTTAGCCTTTATTATGTATATCTATGACTACTCCAACTTTGTCCGCGAGCTGCCATGCTAAAGTGCAAACTGTCAACAAACACTTCCTCATCCCATTATACACAGTGCAGCTGACTACGGCAGCTGGTCTAGTCCAAAAATGATCAGTACTTTTTGCGGCTGGGTCTGTTCGAGGTCGGATCACGTTCTCACCACAAACGAACCGCTCCAGAGTTAGTTTGAAAGCGTACTGAGACCACCTCTTCAAGGACGCTTGTTTGGTCCGCTCTTGGTGCGCACCCGAGTGCGATTGCTGCTTTCACACCTGCAGTCAAAAAGAAATAAAGGTTTTTGATGAAAACATTCCAGGATTTTTCTCCATATAATGGACTTCAATGGGCTCCAAAACGGTCCAAGTTCCAAATGACAGTTTCAGTGCAGCTTCAAAGTGCTTTAAACGATACCAGACGATGAATAAGGGTCTTATCTAGCCAAACGATCAGTTTCTGCGAGAAACCGAGCAGTATTTATGCTATTATTTTACCTCTTATCAGACGAACGTGATCATCTCTGAGCTCCGCCATAACTTCCGCTAAGTGAGGTCAAAATACGAGCGTGGTCATAGATGTATACGTAGATGCCTCATTAGCGCCTGCATGAATCAGTAGAATGAGGCATCTACGATCGACATATGTATGACCACGCTCGTATTTTGACCTTACTTAGCGGAAGTTATTGTGGAGCTCAGAGATGATCACGTTCGTCTGATAAGAGGTAAAATAAAAGCATAAATACTGCTCGGTTTCTCGCAGAAACTGATGGTTTGGCTAGATAAGACCCTTATTCATCGTCTGGTGTCGTTTAAAGCCCTTTGAAGCTGCACTGAAACTGTCATTTGGACCTTGAACCGTTTGGAGCCCATTGAAGTCCATTATATGGAGAAACATCCTGGACTGTTTTCATCCACAACCTTAATTTCTTTTTGACCGCAGAAAGAAAGACATGGACATCTTGGATGACATGGGGGTGAGTAAATTATGAGCAAAAGTTTATTTAAAAGTGAACTAATCCTTTAAATTACATTGCATTGCTTTGCTTTGCTTTGCTTCTCATTGCTTAGCAATGTTGTTTTATGACCAATCAGGATGTTGCTCCTTGGACATGATAACTTGACAAAATAATAAGTTACTCGCTATTAGTGTTTAGGACAAATATATTAACTTAAGATTATTGTTAGATGTCCAGGAACAACGACGAGGCATGAACAAAACCCGTGCCTCAGAGGTTTCAGACTGCTGTACATTCAGCAGTATGAAAAATCATTTTCTTAGTGGTCTGAAATGAGACTCAAAGCAGTCCGATCTCCCTAGAATGGACTCTGAAGCATGAAGTCTAAATCCAAATGAAATCTTCTAAAATCCAGTTGCAGTTTTCATAGGTGGACGCAATCCTCCGGGGCTCTTCGTACGTTTCGCTGTTCAACCTCTTAGCCCTATTTTAATTGGGTAATAGGCAAAAAGATGTTTTTACAAGGATCAGAGGAAAAAGCAATCACACAGAAGTTTCACAGAGTTTGAATAATTAAAACACACTCGTACCTGTTATGAATTGCCTGTTGAAGCGTGGAAGTGCTGAATGGACATTTGGAGGGTGTTTAGTGATTTGGGCCGTGAAGACTTACAAATCAGCATATTCGGTCCAGCTCTCTGTTTCACTTACAAAAACGTACCGTGGTATTACCGTTCGGTGATGCCATGAATATTCACTATCCGCTCTTAGCTTTACGAGGCTCGCGGGTGTGTTATTCTCAGATGTACATGAATCAGGACGTCCGCTGCCCTGTATTCTTCAGTGGTCAAGCCTTCGTTTTTACAGCCACTTTTTGTAACACACTTTTAACGACTTACTATATTTTCCCTCGCAGCGGCAGTTAAGCACAGCAAAAGTTTATGAAAGAGAGAGGTAAATTATCTCAGACAGGCGCCTAATAAAAGCCACCTCATAGCTCATATTTCAGCCAGCATTTGTCTATGCTCTCTGAGCTGTGCACGAGCGAGTAAGAAATACCTGATGGAGTTTTGGCCGCTGTGCCGTTTCCATTTATAATGAATGGTTAAATACAGAAGAACCTTATTTTACAGTCTGCCGAGGGAAAAAAAAACATGTTTGATTTATTTAAGTGTCAAATGAAAGGAATAATAATATGTCTGCACACGCAAAATATATATATTTTTTCCATTTTCTCATGTAAACGGTGCTTGAGTCGTGCAAACGTTGTCCCCATGTTGCTTTCATCAGTGTAGGTTTAAGGGACAAAACTTTTGGGACGCCTGTCTTTACATGCTCATGAACTTTAATGCCATCCCATTCTTAATCCGGAGGGTTTAATATGGAGTTTGCAGCTCTAACAGCTTCAGCTCTTCTGGGAAGGCTTTCCACAAGGTTTAGGAGTGTGTTTATGGGGATTCTTCTAGAAGTGCATTAGTGAGGTCAGGCACTGATGTTGGACGAGAAGGCCTGGCTCTCAGTCTCCGCTCTAATTCATCCCAAAGCTGTTCTATCCATAGTTTTCACGTGTCGTCACACGCTTATAGGAACGCCCACCTGGAGGGCAAAACAAGGCTCTCCTCCATTACCCGCTAGTCATTTTTACCAGGTTTGTAGTCAGTATTAATGCGGTAAGACAGTGATATTAAAACACCAAATTCAATATACACCTTATTGATGTTGCATACTTTGTACAGGAAAGCAGACGAACACAGAATATTAGTGCAACACAAGGTTTCTCGTTAGGTGTTTTCCCCATCGAAACCCATTATAAAGAAAACGTGTTGCGTTCATATTCTTGCCTCATCTACTCGCCTGTATATAGTATGCATCATCAAAAAGGAGTAAACTGAATTTAATCTTTTAATATCACTGTTTTAGTACATTACGGCACTTTAAGGGTGGGTTGCACTAAGGATTCTTCAGTTCACCCTCCGTCTGCGGCTTGATCAGCTCTATAATTAACGGTTTTACTGCGTAATTTATCTGTGTTTAAAATGAAGTGGTGCAACAACTCGATTTAAAATAAAACCCATATCAACAAATCCTTTAAACTTTGCTTAAAGAGCACCTATCATGGAATTTTGAAATTTACCTTTCATGTAGTGTGTAACATAGATCTAAGTGAACAAAAACATCCTGCATAGTTTGAAATATGACAGTGCACCGTATATATAGTTATTTTCTTACAAAAGTAAGA
Source organism: Gobio occitaniae (assembly GCA_033150135.1). Lineage (NCBI taxonomy): Eukaryota > Metazoa > Chordata > Actinopteri > Cypriniformes > Gobionidae > Gobio > Gobio occitaniae. The sequence goes on from JARQWZ010001086.1 coordinate 279,115, forward strand.
GTCGACTCGGAGTCATTTTTAAGAATCGTTAGAAGACCAAAGCTTTTTCTCTGACTAGATGACGTCAACTTGTCAAGTTATTTGAATATGATACGCCCACTTACTGCGCTCCAAGACGCCAGTGAAAACTAGAAAACATCATGGCCACGAGACTGTGTTCTGAAGTGCGACTCAAAAGCAAACTTTTTTCATCTGCCCAAGGATGAGCATTTGAAGACTAAGTGGCTTGAAGACAAACCATACATCGTCGCGATTGAGTGTTTATTAGTCGTCAAATGTATGTTTCACGATCTCAGGAAGCTTTTATTGTGGACTTTTATTATGGCACATGGTTCTTCTTCGTCTGTCTGTACATGGTCTACATGTGCACAGAGCGCCCTCCGGCTGCCAGGATGAATTGAAAACAACACATAAGAGACTCAACCGCTCATGATTAGGCTATATCTGCGCATTTTGAGGAAGTATTGAATAAAAAAATACTCCTCTGTTTAGAAATTTGACACAGACATATGAGAATCTATCAATATGTCTCCTCATCTGCACACTTTTGAACTAAAAGCCCTGAGGGATGTTGATTTGTCGCGAGTCTTCGTGAGGAGAATAGAGGAGTTTTTTTATGAATGAGATCAGCTGAGGCTCATATTACAATCAAACAGTACCGACGCGGTTTTCATATTCATAACTCCTGACACATATTAACAAATTACTGTCACTATAAGACTTTGATGGGCGTTCCGTTTCCGAAAATATCTGCACAGACTATACCAATCACAACTGACTGGGTCATCGGACCAATCACCGCAGATTAGCGTCACGTAAAGGCGGGGTTTTGAAAAGTCAATCACTAAAGGAATCATTTGAGAATCGCTGTCAAAACAGGTAAAAATAAATGCATATTATAAGAAAACTAAAGTCTTTTTTGTCATTGCATGCATGCAAAACTGTTGTTGGGGACTTCTAAAACAATATTTGGAACATTTTAAATGCCATGATAGGTGCTCTTTAATTTAATCCTTATTGGTGCAGCTCACCCTATAGTGTTTTTGACGTTGAGCGTTTTAAAAACGTCCCGCTGTTTTCAGTGATTGAAATACTGCAGCAGGTGCTGTATATGGATCATAAGTGCCCAAAACGTGCATCTTGTTCACATATTTTAGTGTTAAGATGGAAATTTGACAGGCTTGTGCTGGAGTTCTATGGCGGTTTTGCCCTCCAAGGCTCCGCGACAGTCACGTGACTGAAAACTATGGATTGGGTTGAGGTCAAGTTCCTCTACACCAAACTCGCTCATCCATGTCTTTATGGAGCGACGCTTTGAGCACTGGTGTGCAGTCATGTTGGGACAGGAAGGGGCCGTCCCCAAACTGTTCCCACAAAGTTGGGAGCATGAAATTGTCCAAAATGTCTTGGTGAAGCATTAAGAGTTCCTTTCACTGGAACTAAGGGGTCAACCCCTGAAAAACAACCCCACCCCATAATCCCCCCTCCACCAAACTTTACACTTGGCACAATGCAGTCAGGCAAGTCCCGTTCTCCTGGCAACTGCCAAACCCAGACTCGTCCATGGGATTGTCAGACAGAGAAGCGTGATTGGTCACTCAGAGAACACGTCTCCACTGCTCTAGAGTCCAGTGGTGGCGCGCTTTACCCCACTGCATCCCACGCTTTGCAATGCACTTGGTGCACTCGGCCATGGAAACCCATTGCATGAAGCTCTACACACTGTTCTTGAGCTCATCTGAAGGCCACAGGAGGTCTGGAGCTCTTGACTCTGCAGAAAGTTGGTGACTTCTGTGACCCTCAGCATGCGCTGACCCCCCTCTGTGATTTCACTTTGTGGCTGAGTTCCTGTTGTTCCCAATTGCTTCCACTTTGTTATAACACCACTAACAGTTGAGCGTGGAATATTTAGTAGTGAGGAAATTTCACGCTTGAGTTCTCTGAGCTCCTGAGAGCGGCCCATTCTCTAACTAATGTGTGTAGAAGCGTCTGCAGGCCTAGAGCTTGATTTATACACCTGTGGCCATGAAGTGATTGCACACCTGAATTCAGTGATTTGGAGGGGCGTCCCAATACTTATGCCAATATAGTGTAACACTTGGAAATCAGCGACACGCTTCATTACTAACACTACATTTTAACAACAGTGATGCTTGTATTGAAATGGTTGGTAACACTTTACAATAAGCTCCCATCAGTTAATGTTAGTTACACTAACAATGAACAATACATGTTTACATTAAACTTTAGCATAAAGGATATCATGATTTCATTGGTTTTGCAGATTCAGACAGTCAGAGAGAGAGAGAGAGAGAGAGAGAGAGATAATGTGATAGAGAGATAGAGGAGTGTTTAGGCAAATTTCACTCTCAATTCTTGGAGGGTTTTATGAGGAATCACTGTAGATATGGAGTTAAACACCGAGGACCGATGGCAAAACCGCCTCTCCGTGTTTGATCTTTTCAGGGCTGATTTACATTTGCAGAGCGCGCCGCTTAATCTACCCATTTGTCCTATCAAATGAAAGAGCAAAATGAGAAAGAGAGAGAGAGGTCAGAGATTTAAAAAGTGCTTTTCAGAGAAGTTTAGAACCAAAAAAAAAAAAAAAGGATGTTTGGGAGTTTCATATTGCACAAGGGTCTACAGTCAGTGCTTGATGTCAAAAACATGATTTTATGTTTTATGAGGAAAGTGCAAAATGTTTGCAACGTGTGCATTTTGGGTGGTTGCCAGGATGATGCTAGGCAGTCGCTAGGTGTTTTCTTATTTTCTTAGTCGCTAGGTGTTTTCTTTGACCTTCTGGACTCTTTTTGAACCCAAAAATGGATGAACCAGACAGCTTCATAGTGCACTCGAGACAGTAATGGATGTTAAAAACTGTGTTTATGTTTTATGAGGAAAATGGACAGTGTTTGTGTTTTGTGTGGTTGCCAGGATGTTGGTCCGAGTTGTTTTTAACATGTTGCTCTTATTTCTTACTGTCTGGTGTGAACAGTCTCGCATCCTCAGGTCTCCTTTCTTTAATATGAGTCTGTTTTATAGTCGAGCAGGTGAAAATGGTGCGTACTTTTCCTCAACAGCACACATGCTTTGAGTTATTATTCATGTCTGTATTATGGTAGCATAAAGAAGCATAAGGAACAGTAATAGTGATCACTTCTCACAAAATCTAACTGTTATTGTCCAGCTCTTTATATATACTTGGATATATAAGTATGTCCAGCTTTATCCCCATATACTCACATAAAGCAATATTAAATTATATAAAACCCTTTTATTGCTTTGTATCATTGCAAAATCTAAATTATATTATCGCCCAGCTCTAATCAGCTAAACGCAACAATAAGGCAAGAAGATATTAAGATATTATAAACATTAACATCATTATTTACTGTAAAGCTGCTTTGAAACAAAGTGTTTTGTGTAAAGTGCTATACATAATATATATATATATAATAAATTAGATTATTTTTTAAAATTTTAAAACAAATATATAAAAATAAATAATATTTTTCATTTGACTGACTTATCTCAAAATATAGATTTTTATGTCAGAATTTTGCATAATTTTATGACTTATGTCAGAATTAAATTGTTTTCTGCTCATAATCATTTGTCATCATAATTTCAGATTTTCTGTCATTTATTTCAATAAAATGTATTTATATAAATTATATTATTGTCCAGCTCCAATCTGCTAAATATGACTATAAGGCATTAATATATTATTTAAAACAATAACATAATTATTTACCATAAAGCTGCTTTGAAACAATGTTTATTGTGTAAAGCGCTATACAAATAAATTAGATTAAAACCAATGTAAAAATGAAATATTTTTGACTTTTCATCTCATAATATTGATTTTTTATGTCAGAATTTTGCATAATTAATACTTGGTATGAAAATTTTTACTTTTTCTCATAATTATTTGTCATCATAATTTCATACATTTTTGTTGTTGTTGTTTATTTAAACTTTTTAGTCTCCTAATTTTGACTTTATATCATTCTATGACATTTTGTGTCATAATTATGACTTTTTGACATAAATTATAATCGTCCAGCTCCAATCTGCTAAATATGACTATAAGGCATGAAGGTATTAAGATATTATAAACATTAACATTAGTATTTACTGTAAAGCTGCTTTGAAAGAATGTTTATTGTGTATGTTTCTTTTTTAAATGATCTTTTTTTTTTCTCATAATATTGAATATTGAACTTTTTATTGTGTAATTATGACTTTGAATGTCGTCATAATTTCAAATTTTATAAAAATGAAATGTGACCCTGGACCACAAAACCAGTCATAAGGGGCAATTTTTTGAAATTGAGATTTATACATCATCTGAAAGCTGAATAAATACGCGAATATTGAGACAATCTCGTTTAAAGTTGTCCAAATGAAGTCCTTAGCAATGCATATTACTACTTATAATACATTTGTGATATATTTACAGTAGGAAATTAGCAAAATACCTTCATGGAACATGATATTTAATTAATATCCTATTTTTGGGCATAATGAAAAAATATTCATTTTGACCCATACAATGTATAGTGAGACGCACGACTGCTTTTGTGCTCCAGGGTCACATATATATTTTTCATCCATTCATTGAACGACCTTTCCTGCAAAACGGCGCCCTAGTCATGGGGCAAAAAAATGACATGCACTGCTCCAAAATTGTATATGTTCCTGCAGATATCATTTCTGTGTTTGTGGTTATGTATAAGTTCTCTCCTCCTGCTGCAGACGGTTAACAAACGCCTCCTGCCAGAGACTTTGATAGAAGCTGTTTTTCCCAGCTGTTTTTCTGGAGTAGCTCCCGTTCGCTATCTATACTTCAGCAGAAGGCCGGTTCACTGACCCGCTATTGGATATTTGACGTTTCCACATCTAATATCCCATTACTGTAGAATGTTTCTGTTTCTGCTGTGCTAAATCTGTCATTCTGCCGCTGCCCAGTGTGAACGTGATTTACCATATGGTGCTAAAGGCTGGCGTCGGTCGGCCTGGCAGGGGTGATGAACTTGAGGTATCCGTCAAGGGCCTGCAGTGAGGATGAGTGTGTGTGTGTGTGTGTGTTTCTGAAAGCACAAGCATCTGTGAGCCAGCGGGGAGCGTGGAGAGACAGCGCTGGTCAGCGGCGGCTCGTGTAGGTGTTACTCGAGGGCCGGTGGATTCGGGTTCGTGAGTGTTAACAGAGGGCCAGCGGCTGCAGGACCTTGTAAGTGTTTGTTGTTTTCCTCCTCCATGGCTCTTATCATGTTTTCTAAGGCAATGGCAGAGTCTTTGGGTTTCTGGCTCTTTGTTTTTCATACAATTCATTTTGACTTCTGCATAAATATAGAAAAGACACTGTAAAAAAGACGCTTTTAAGTACAATCAACTTGGATGTTTAAGTCATTTCAATTAAAAATTTTTTTGTTGAATCTTGTTTAACATAAAAACAGTTGAAAAGTTGCTAATTTTGATTTTTCTTGTAATCATTTTGACATAATTATGATTTATGAAATACTGTAAGTCTGTAATCTCATTATTATGACTGATAGTATGTCCGAATTGTCTTTTCCCCTCAAAATTATGATTTGTCATAATTTCATAATTTTACATTTTACCTTCAACTTTATCATCTCAATATTTTGATGTTTCTTGTATAATTTTGACATAATTATGACTTATTTCATAATTATATGACTTATGAAATACGTCTGTAATCTCATTATTAAGATGTATAGTAAGTCCAAATTTTGCCTTTTGCCTCATAATTATGATTTGTCATGATTTCATATTTTTACGTCATACCTTCAACTTTATCATTTCATAATTTAATTTTCTTGTAATATTTTTGACATAATTATTACTTATTAAATAGGTCTATCTCATAATTAGGACGTAGGGCCTATATTATGTCCGAATTTTGTCTTTTTGTTCTAAAATTATGATTTGTCATCATTTCATTTTTTTATCATACTCATAATTATCATCACCATCTCATAATTTTGACTATTTTCTCATAATTATGAGTTTATTTCATAATTTACATTTATGTCATTTTACATTTGTTTTACTTTATCATCTCAAAATGGACTAATTTCTCATAATTTTGAGTTCGTCATAATTTCTTTTATAATAACTTTATAATTTCATAATTGTGACTATTTTCTCGTAATTTTAATTTTATGTCATAGTCAATTTTTTACATCATACCTTCAACTTTATCATCTCATAATTTACTATTTGATATCATAATTCTGACTTTTTATCTCATAACCTGGAATTTTTCCTCATAATTTTGATGACTTAATTTCATAATTATAATATTATAAGTCATAATAATTTTGACTTTATATCTCACAATTTTGACTGTTTAATCTTATAATTATGATTTTACAAATCATTATTGGGTAACCCTTTATTTTAGTGTCCTTGTTACATATGTTACATATACTTCCCATAATAATAACAGTAAATTATGCATGATTACATGCAACTAACCCTCAACCCAAACACTAATCCTATAGCATGTTGCTAATTAACATTACTCAGTGCTTAAATATATAATCACACTGTAACAATGACAAAAGTGTAACCCATGTTTCCATAAACCGCACATATAAATTCATATCACGAATCAGCAGATCTGCTGTGTTTGGTCCGATAAGGCTTTAGCAGTTGATTAGTTCCACGACCAGCCGAGTTAACCTGATTAATGGTCTTTCGTAATGAAACCTGTGCTGGTTTGCGTGTTTAAGCTTGTTTAACGGTGATTGATAACCGGCCGGCACACAATAGATGAGGGACTGGAGGAGTAATTCAGCATGGAGGGGTTTGTATTGGCATTATCATTTGTACTGGTTTTGAGCTGTTCTGGGGTCAGTGAGGTGAATCTGTGGTTCCAGTGGTCTTTTAAAGGAGCTCAACGGAGCGAGAACTGCTGTTTTGTTTACAGAAGTCTATGTTTAATGACATCGGTCCAATACTGGACAACATTCAAATCAAAACATTTACATTCCTGGTCAAAAGTGTGGGGTCGGTAAGAGTCTTTGGGTCTGTGCGCTTGTTATTAGTGACACCGGTGGCCGTTAAGTGAACTGCAGCCAATTCTCCTCGTCCTTCACATGAAAATCAGTCTACAGGCTTTACGTGATCTCATGAGAATACGTGTGTATTTTTACGTAATGTGTAGTTCTACCCAAGCGACAACCTCCCCCAGTTTCTCTTGAAGTCAATACGGAAGTGACTTAACCTGCAATCTTTCCTGTAGCTTTCCTGTAGCTCAAACAGTAGAGCATGGCGCTAGCAACGCCAAGGTCATGGGTTCGATTCCCAGGGAAAGCAAGAATTGATAAAATGTAAAATGCGTACCTTGAATGCAATGTAAGTCGCTAATGCATAAATGTAAATGTAAATGTAAATTCATCGACTGGCCTCTAGAGACAGACTCCAGAAGGAGCAGAATCTCATTGAGCTCATGTTAAAATTCCCAACTTTACAGCAGATTAAAACATGTTTACAGTCTGGGACAAATTGTGGTTTTGGTCTATACGGCTCATTTTGCCCTTCATGACGACTGTGAGGGGGGTGAATGTTTTTATAGCTCATCCGTTTACATTATATAAAGCCTTAAAGTTCTGCATAATTAAGGGCGTGGCCACTTTGAGTGACAGGTGGATTGCCGTTTGTCTGCTGTCTGTTAGTCATCCCGTCACCTCAGCTCCGCCCACGTCCCGCCTCTTTGGCCATTTTCTGTTATCCGGGAGTGACGGGCGGTGACGCTAAATATTCACACGGTGAATATTTGTTACAGTTTATGGTTCTACCACACGTACATTTTAAGTTTTCATACATACTGAAACGAATTGATGTATTGACAGCACTAAAATGTAAAATATTTACTTAACCGACAGACACATTTGTACGTATTCCTATTTATGAACATTAAAATCGTAGCATTAATGTTTTGACTATTCAATTGTCATATCAATGACATGTTTTCAGTCGCATTTCAGTCACAGTTTACTCATCTACTTAATAACATTTGGCTCTGTTCGTGACTTCTTTTGAAAACTAATTTCAGAGGATTTCATAATGTTAAACAAGACTACACTTTAAAACATTTCTTTAATTGTTTAGACATTTTGTAATATTTAGTTTGTTTGCCATGAGAGAAAAGGCATTTTCTCCTAAACAGTGACTGACAATAGAACCATAAAATACACCAAATGACAACATAAACTCACAAAGAGAGTTTCTCCGAGTCTCATGTTAATGTGTTGTATTATCATGTTGTATCTATAGAGTAGTGTTGATCCTTCATCTGAAGTCTTTAGCTTTATCATATTTATAAAAGACAGATACACTGAATCGATTCTTTACGAAAACAGCCGAGTCCGTGGAGGCGTGCAGTGAGCTGAGCTAAAGAGTCACGAACACACACGCACGCACGCACGCACGCACGCACGCACGCACGCACACACACACACAAACACACAGTTGACGGATCCCATAACCTGAATGAAGCTTGTTGATGGATATGCTCTTGCTCTCGCTCTGGTTTATATGTGTGTGTGTGTGTGTGTGTGTGTGTGTGTGTGCTCATCCAGGAGAAGTGCCCATACAAGGAATTTCTCCCTTTATGATGTCACACAGGGCCATACTCGAGAAAAAAAAAACGTTCCGAAACTTGTTTGAATCCTGAAGGATCATATTTGGCACAGAAATATTCTGTCATACGCCCAACTCGTTTTTGTATTTTTTATTTTTTTGCATGAGAATCAACTCTTTAACAGTGCAAATAAGTCAGAATGCATGAAATCGTATTAGACATCCCCTTTAAAGGAACACTCCACTTTTTTTGAAAATAGGCTCATTTTACAAGTCCCCTAGAGTTAAATAGTTGAGTTTTACCGTTTTTGAATCCATTCAGCCGATCTTTGTATCTGCCGGTAGCACTTTTAGCATAGCTTAGCATACATCATTGATTCTAATCTGTCTATTAGCATCTCATTCAAAAAATGACCAAAGACACTTTCAATATTTTTCCTATTTAAAACTTGACTCTTCTACAGTTAATTTGTGTGCTAATACCAACTGAAAATGAAAAGTTGCGATTTTCTACACCTATATGGCTAGGAACTACTTTCTCATTCCTGCGTAATAGTCGCGGATCTTCGCGGCCGTACCATGGCTGCAGCGGCGCAATGATTGGTTGGCATTCTGTGAAACATGGTGGTAGTTACACCTTCGACTTACTATCACAGCCCTTTACAACACACAGAACCATGGCTAATCACACAGCTAAATCCACAACACACAGAACCATGTCTAATCACAGCTAAATCCACAACACAATTTGTCGGCTGCAAGCCTGAAACTTTCTCTGCAACTACACAAACTTAGTGCCGGTCACATTGAAAGTTACCTAGCTGGGGCTACTTTCAGGCGCTGTAATATCATTGCTGCTGCAGCCATGGTACGGCCGCGAAGATCCGCGACTATTACGCAGGAATGAGAAAGTAGTTCCTAGCCATATAGGTGTAGAAAATCGCAACTTTTCATTTTCAGTTGGTCTTAGCACACGATGTAACTGTAGAAGAGTCAAGTTTTAAATAGGAAAAATATTGAAAGTGCCTTTGGTCAATTTTTGAATGAGATGCTAATGGACTGATTATAATCAATGATGTATGCTAAGCTATGCTAAAAGTGCTACCGCCAGATACAAAGATCGGCTGAATGGATTCAAAAACGGTGAAACTCAACTATTTAACTCTAGGGGACTTGTAAAATGAGCCTATTTTCAAAAAAAGTGGAGTGTTCCTTTAATATATGATGTGTTCATTAGACAGGTGAGCAACTGTTTGGATCATTCATGGACAGAAACGAATCATTGTTCTACAGCTCAACACAGTATTGTTTTAAGGTGAACTATGTAGGATTTTTACAGTAAAATATCCAGAAACCACTAGGCCAGTGTTATATATTTTGTTCAGTTGAGTACTTCGAATATCCCAAATGTTTCCAACTATTTGTAAATCGTGAGAAATTGCTATTTTAACCAAGGAACTGGGACGTGTGAGCTATGCATTTGAGGGAGTCGCCTGTCGATTTCGTCATATCTGCGTCACCCTCGGTTTCCGGTTTTATTCAGTGAAACACTTTACTCTCACTGCAGTGTGAACAAGTGTCATAGCAGCCGCCGCGCGAACGTCATAACTTCCTTTTCAACATACTCAGATATATCTAATGCAATAAACAGAGTTGCGTTACATCATACTCATGACTGGAAAAGAGGAAGTGGCGCCGGCAACCGTGTCATAATAAAAGTCCCGCCGGCGACTATTCCATAATAACTGTCCCGCTCTTCAATCGCTCCTGCGGCCTTGCTCAGCTCCACAACACTCGGTCCTGCTCTGCTTCAGACTACAGTAATGTTAATAATCACATCCATGAACATGATTTCTGCCCGAGTCCTATCCTGACTGTTTCCCACCGGCTGTGAGGTGAAGACCACATGTCCCGAGATTCTGCACTCAAACGTGCCGTCATCAAACTACGCCTTTGTTTTGAACAGGCGACCTCTAGCGGACGGAAAAGTTACATAGTGTAGCTTTAAATCTGATTTTCTTGATTTACCGCGAGTACCATGTTTTACCATGCCTATGTGTCTTGTAAACATTATAACATAACTTTAACACACTCAAATGTGTGTAATATGATAAAACAGTGCTGTGTTACCCAACATACACATGAGCGGAAGAAGCGGAAGCGTTCGTCTGCGGCAGAATAAAAGCTCCGCCAAATCACGCCGTCATCAAGCCACGCCTTTGTCTTGAATAAGCGACATCTAGTGGCGGAAAATGACATATTGTGCCTTTAACAATGAGACCAAGCTGACCTAGGAAGTCTCGTTTTTTTAAGTTTCGTTACAAGCTGTTCACACATTGGCAATAAAAAAAGCAATTAATACATGACAATTCTTACATAAAGTTTTTGAAAGAGTCTCTCATGCTCCATCAAAGCTGCATTTATTTGATCAGAAATAAGATAAAACTACTAATATTGTGAAATATTCTACTCTAACATATTTTACCAATGTAATTTATTCCTGTGATGGCAAAGCCTGGCATCATTGATGACTCTAATTGATTTGCTGTTGTGGTCATAACCTTTATCATGTTTACATTAAGCATCATTATATTACTGATTAATTGTCAAGATTGTAGAAAGGCTACATCAACAGCAGCTCAAATAGATTCGGCTCTCCCTACAGCCTTGGTGACATTAGCTGAAAAGTTTAGATTATTTCATAGTTATTACATTTTGATGAAAGATGAGTCTGATGAGTCTTTCACAATGAGACCAGGAACGTGTATTAAATCTCCTGCAGCAATTGCTTTGATATTATATTAAATAAGGACATTTTTTAAGTGAGACTAGGGTGTTCAAATAGTTATTTTGAGGCCGCTGTACATGTTCAATCTTTTCAGACCTTGATCTCTTCCCTCTTGGAATCTTTGAATTCTTGCCACCGTTTCTCTCTCGGATCAAACTCACCGTGAATTTCTCCCAGCGTGTGACATAATGAGCAATGCCGCGCGACACCAAAATGAAACGTATCGATTTTTTATGCGGCGCATCGTAGCTTTTAAGATATTGCTTTCATTATTGTAGAATTAGTGCTGCATGCTTTGATGTCTTTTATCTTGGACCACACACATGTGATTGCTGCAGAGGATGCTGGGTAATGCTGTGGACAGGGTGGGGTTACAGACCATCTCATGTTACATAACAATCTTGACAAGAAGGCCTGCATCTCCTCTAGAGAGATGAAGTCAAACATCACTATTACTATTGCTCATATAAGTACTAAAGTTTGTGCTCTAGGCATGAATCTTGTGCTACTGCGTTTGTTTAATATGAAATTCTTTTTATCTTAATAAAACAGAGGGACTCTTTTCATGCAAGATCATAAAAAACACACCCGGCATCATGCATGTATGTAAGCACCACTCATATATTCACTTCAGAGAAGGTAAAACATCAAGTATAGCCTACACATTTCTGGTTCATTGCGTCTCTCGTTTTCATGTTTCACCGAGTTGTACACTTAAGGGATTGAAGCCTTTATTGGAACTGGTCTTCATAACAACGCAGTTGCTCTTTATGGGAAACATTTCTAAATATTGAATCAAAGCCCAAGCTTTACAACTCCCCGAACAATATCTTGAAAACAAATAACGCTGGATGTATATGCTGTTTATATTCTGTGAAATGCATTACAAGCGGTGTAGTTTAGACTGCTGTCTGTTTCCTCACCGCTAACCATTGATCACAACATGTCAGCGATTTATAGAAACACAAATGCACATGCACACTCTCGCTTTTCCCATAAGTGAGCATAAAGACGCACTCTTGCAGCTTTGTGCTTTGGGAGATTCAAGTGCTTTAAACAGCTCAGGATGGCAAAAATAAACATTGTTTTTTTAATGGACCAGAAATGGTGTACCAAAAATATAATCTATATATTGTATAAAATAAAATGTATATTAAATAATAAACATAATAATATAATATAAATAAATATTAAACAATAATATGTAATTGCATATTTAATAAAAAAAATATATTTTATTAAAAAATAATGTATAATGTTTTATATATGTATATATATATATATGTATGTATATATAAAATATGCATTTATTTTGAAATCATAAAAAAAATCATATATTACATATTTCGTTTATATATTTATATATACATATTTTTTATTAGTTTATTATATATATTACAAAATATATATATTTTTAAATGTATAATTATATTTGATTATTTAATATATATTTATATTATATTATTATGTTTATTATTTAATATATATTTTATTTTATACAAAATATCTATTATTTAAAATATTGTCCAAAATGTGTCTAAAATAATTTTAAAATAAATGCATATATATATATATATATATATATATATATATATATATATATATATATATATATATATATATATATATACATATATATATATATATATATATATATATATATATATATATATATATATATATATATATATATATATATATATATATATATATATATATATATATATATACATATATATACATATATATATATATATATATATATACATATATATATATATATATATATATATATATATATATACATATATATATATATATATATATATATATATATATATATATATATATATATATATATATATATATACATATACTTTTATAATTTTATTTTAATATGCATTTATTTTTAAATATTTTTTTTTTTTATATATATATATACATATATATATATACATAAATATACATATACATATATATATATATATATATATATATATATATATATATATATATATATATATATATATATATATATATATATATATATATATATATATATATATACATATATATACATATATATATATATATATATATACATATATATATATATATATATATATATATATATATATATATATATATATATATATATATATATATATACATATATATATATATACATATATATATATATATATATATATATATATATATATACATATACATACATATATATACATATACATACATATATATATATATATATATATATATATATATATATATATATATATATATATATATATATATATATATATATATATATATATACATACTTTTATTAATTTACTTAATAAAAATGCACATTAATAAAATATCATTTTACAGTATAGGCCTACGTTTAAATATTTTGTAGAGAGAAAAACTGCTGTATGGGTGGAGTAAGAGCTCAGTTTGTGTATGTGTTTATCGTGAAGCTGCTTTGAATGTCTTTCATCGCAAACAAGTATCTGGTGTGTTGAGTGCCAGCGTCCCCGTGGCGTCTCGTAATGATTGATGTTGGCAGCGGAGCAGCTGCTTCACCACAGTCTCGCAGGACGATACTTCCACGCCTGTAAACAACTAGTAGTTTTCTCGTTTGAAAAGTTCCACTCGTTTGAAAAGCTTGCATGAACTTTTATTTGCTTGAAAAGTGCACTGTGCTATCTTTCTGTGGAAACGCCCCTTGGTTTGATGGTTTTTTTTGTTTCATAGATATTTTATAATTTTGTACTACAGATTTCTGGTTGTCCGATATGGTTGATACTGATGTCTACACACACATATATATATGTGTGTGTGTGTGTGTGTGTGGGCATGTTTTTGTGAAATATCAGGACACAAATGTGTATAATGACATGGGTATGACATAGGTATTACAAAAAGAGGGTGAAATATGAGGACTTTCCCCATGTCCTCACTTTTCAAAATGCTTATAAATCACACAGAATGAGGTTTTTTTCACAGAAAGTGAACTGCACAGTCTCCTGTGAGGGCTAGGTTTAGGGGCAGGGGCAGTGTGTGTGTGTGTGTGTGTGTGTGTGTGTGTGTGTGTGTGTGTTTGTGTGTGTGTGATGGGTAGGTTTAGGGGCAGTGTGTGTGTGTGTGTGTGTGATGGGTAGGTTTAGGGGCAGGGGCAGTGTAAGGGGATAGAAAATACGGTTTGTACGGTATAAAAACCATTACGCCTATGGAATGTCCTCACATTTCACAAAAACAAACGTGTGTGTGTGGGCATGTTTTTGTGAAATATCAGGACACAAATGTGTATAATGACATGGGTATGACATAGGTATTACAAAAAGAGGGTGAAATATGAGGATGTTCCCCATGTCCTCACTTTTCAAAATGCTTATAAATCACACAGAATGAGGTTTTTTTCTCAGAAAGTGAACTGCACAGTCTCCTGTGAGGGCTAGGTTTAGGGGCAGGGGCAGTGTGTGTGTGTGTGTGTGTGTGTGTGTGTGTGTGTGTGTGTGTGTGTGTGTGTGTGTGTGTGTGTGTGTGTGTGTTTGTGTGTGTGTGTGTGAGGGCTAGGTTTAGGGGCAGAGGCAGTGTAAGGGGATAGAAAATACAGTTTGTACGGTATAAAAACCATTACGCCTATGGAATGTCCTCACATTTCACAAAAACAAACATGAGTGTGTGTGTGTGTGTGTGTGTGTGTATGGACTGCAAATTAAATGTACTCAAAATGAACATAATTCTTTGGTTAGAGAAGAATATATTGGCCTCAAAACATAGACCAGAGCTATTATTTTAACATTTGATAACAGGATCTTTGAGACGATGCATCTTGGTTTCAGTGATTGTTCATTGGTCACTGGTGAGGATGTTTTAAGTCAGTTCCAGCATTATGTGTTTTCATAACTATAATATCTCAAATGATCAAGGAAAATTGTGATGTGAACCTTTAAATGAAAAAAAAAAAAAACTTCTTATGAAGGCTGAATGTCTTTCGATCTTCAGTTGTTCCATAAACCTTTTGACTATGGTTTAATAAATTAAACTATCAAATGTAATACACAAAAGGCATAGAGAACAAGTTTCAACTTTTTCACTTTGATTAAAACATTGAACAAAAAACCTCCACACATCGTCTCTGTTTCAAAGCCTTTAGCTTACTACCTTGAAAGATAGTAAAAATTCCCCTAAAATACACGACTGGTCAAAAGGTTTGAATAATCATTTTAATAAGATTTTTTAAATGTGTAAGTCTCAGCATATGTGAATGATTTCTGATTTCTCATGTGACACTGAAGACTGGAGTAATGATGATGAATTCAGCTTTGATCACAGGAATAAATTACACTTTACCATATATTCTGGGTTGTTTTAACCCAGCAATTGGGTTGTTTTAAGCAAACATTTAACCCAACTGCTGGGTTAAAACAACCCAATCGCTGGGTTAGTCCATTTTCAACCCAACTTGAGTTATTTTTATCCCAACATTTTTTAGAATATATATCACCATGACCTTGTATATATCAAAAGCTCAAGGGAAAGTTGAGTTCTCAATTCATGACCCCTTTAAATTGACTTTCACAATTTTTTTTTTTAATGGACAAAAACAGAAAGAAACTCCAGGAAAGAAAGTGCAGGATTGGAACGACATGAGGGTGAGTAAATGATGCCAGAAGTAATTTTTGGCTGAATTATCCCTTAAATGCTCCCTATGTAGTCAGCTCAGTAGGTTTTCAAACAGAGCAGCACCTCAAAACCCCTGAAATCCAGAGCGATTCCTGACAGGCTGAATGTATTTGGGAAGGAGTAGATTTTCCTCCGGCGAGGCGCTCTGCTCTCCACGCTCTCTGTCCAGCAAAGGTGGTAAATTGATTGGGACTCCGGTCTAATCGTCGGCCGGTTTCTGGAGGGCTTTCGAAGGCTTCCTCCTTTTCTGCCCCATCAGGATCAGGGAGGGGAGCACTGATAAGCCGACGGAATCTGGCCTTTCTCCCTGCATAGGCTCTCCGCTCCTCCATAATTCCCCTCTGGAGACGCATTCAAAGCAACAGGACTTAGCCGGGCACACACCGAGGCTACGCTGGGGGAAGCGTGTCTCAGAAACACGCTTGCAGATGAATTGCTTAATCAGAGGTAAATTGCTGGGAGGACGTGGAGGCCTATAACGGGATTGGTTTGTTGAAGGGAGCACAAAGCGGGTCCTTCCTCCACAATTAGAGCAGGAAATGTGACCTTCACACACCGAGACGGAGCTCCATAGTATTTCACGACCGTGAGAAACATGACCAGCACTCAGCATTCGTCGCTGCGATATCTGACAGACAAGCTTTCTTTTGACGTTCTACTGGGATGATTAGGAGGCCATGATGGAGAGGGGCCAATGGGCAAATTTGGCCAGGATGCCGGGGTTACACCCCTACTCTTTATCGAAGGACATCCTGGGATATTTTCATGACCACAGAGAGTCAGGACCTCTGTTTAACGTCTTATCCGAAGGACCGAAGGCAGCAATGCTGAAAGGATGATTTGAATTGGTTTGAGTAGGGAAAACTTAAATTAAACAAATTAGTTCAATCAAATTAACTTTTATGAGTATTTAGAACTTTCTTTTTCTTTTGAGTTCACAGAACTGACACATTTTAAGTAACTGGAATTGTTTCATTGCTTTGAGTTTTATGAACTTGTTTCTTTTAATTTAGACAAACTTAAATTTAACCGAAACTGGGATGGGATTTCTATTTCCCAGCATGCTTTGCCATGACACTCGAAATGGAGTACACCGATGATTAGATTCCAGTAATGATGCTGTAAATTCAGCTTTGGTCACAGGAATAAATTATATTTTGCAATACATTACAACGGAAAACAGTTCTTTTGAATTATAATAATATTTCACAATATTTCTGTTTTTACTGCATTTTTAATCAAATAAATGCAGCGTTTGTGAGCAGAAGAGACTTCTTTCAAAAACATTTAATTATTCTAAATCTTTGACCGGTATTGCATATATGAAAATACTGTTTTGTAAGTGAAAAATAAGTGATAAATATTATTTATATCTATAAATATCATCACATTCTCTTGAATGCAATACAAGAATACAAGAGCCTGCAAACATTGATGTTTCCTGACAGAAATCAATTTTTTTTTTATTTGATTAATAATAACTTTATTATTTGTTGACGTTTTTATCATGATTGTTTCATTTAGTAAATTACTGCTGTATTTTGTTAGTATTTTGTCTTATTATATTGTTTAATGCTGTTTTTTCAGTGCAACAGAGCACTTTGTTTGAAGACAGGCCGCAAAACTATACAAAATGACACAGTGCAGTATTTATTGAGATGTTATATCAAGAGATAATGGGGATTCAAATGAGACGCTGTACTCTTTTGCATATGTAGATGGATTTGTGCATGAGGATATACACGAATATTGTGTTTCAAACTCGAGCAGGTTAAGTTTCATTCATGCTCCTCTTTCTCCATGAAGATTAATATATGTGTAAATTTCTCATTCGGCTCGTTCCACGCTGAAGTGTTTTCCCTCCTCATTTGACACCTTGACAGTCTGTCTATCTGAGGTATCTCTATTTGCATTTCATTTGAGAAACACTCGTCTCTGTTCTTCTCATTTGCAATCACATTGTCTGACGCACATTTGAAGTTGGTAGCTAGACTGCGAACGCCGAGCGAGACTCTCAAAGAAGCGTTAATTGAATATAGTTTCAAAGGCTAAATGTCTGCGTCTTCCACAGGTTCCAGATGGTGAGGTGAAAAGCCCATCCGCTGACTTTTGGCTCGGGATGCCGTATAGAGGACCAGAGGAAGATGAAGGCAACTTTGATGTCTCATTCAGCCGTCCGTTTGATGTCACTCCGTTATCCAGGAGCAAAGATGGATTCGCTGGTAAGAATCTGCAAAAGCAGACAACTGATCTTTTGAAGAAGTGCTGTGTTAAAAGGCTTTGTGTCTGCCATATCTTAATGGAGACATATTTTCACTTGTTCTCAAATTGGGTGTTTCTTCAACTACAGACACTTTTATATCCAAGGGATTTATTTTTTTATTAAAACTGACAGATTTCAACATTTTCCTTTTTGATATATGAAGGTCACGTTAAACCGTCCTGAAAACTTTTTTTTTACTATCCCTTCCTTTTTTTTTTTTTTTACAAATGATTTTTATGTTTTATTTCCCACCTCAGGCATTCAGTCTAATCTTTTAAACCGAGCTGCTGGAGGCGTATCGTGTGGGTGGAGCTAAAGAATCACGAGCATTGAGAGCATCTGAAAGCTGTGACATCCTTAAACTTGGAAAAAAAAGTTTTCCTAAATGAACCATGGCTATCAATCAGATTCAGCCATACATATACACTCACCTAAAGGATTATTAGGAACACCTGTTCAATTTCTCATTAATGCAATTATCTAATCAACCAATC
Organism: Gobio occitaniae; assembly: GCA_033150135.1. Taxonomy (NCBI): domain Eukaryota; kingdom Metazoa; phylum Chordata; class Actinopteri; order Cypriniformes; family Gobionidae; genus Gobio; species Gobio occitaniae. The sequence continues at coordinate 297,968 of JARQWZ010001086.1, forward strand.
ACATGGCAGTGCTTCAGTGCATTTAGGGGTGTGGTCCTGGTCAAGACAATCTCCTGAACTCCAAACTGAATGTCAGAATGGGAAAGAAAGGTGATTTAAGCAATTTTGAGCGTGGCATGGTTGTTGGTGCCAGACGGGCCGGTCTGAGTATTTCACAATCTGCTCAGTTACTGGGATTTTCACGCACAACCATTTCTAGGGTTTACAAAGAATGGTGTGAAAAGGGAAAGACATCCAGTATGAGGCAGTCCTGAGGGCGAAAATGCCTTGTTGATGCTAGAGGTCAGAGGAGAATGGGCCGACTGATTCAAGCTGATAGAAGAGCAACTTTGACTGAAATAACCACTCGTTACAACCGAGGTATGCAGCAAAGCATTTGTGAAGCCACAACACGCACAACCTTGAGGCGGATGGGCTACAACAGCAGAAGACCCCACCGGGTACCACTCATCTCCACTACAAATAGGAAAAAGAGGCTACAATTTGCACGAGCTCACCAAAATTTTACAGTTGAAGACTGGAAAAATGTTGCCTGGTCTGATGAGTCTCGATTTCTGTTGAGACATTCAGATGGTAGAGTCAGAATTTGGCGTAAACAGAATGAGAACATGGATCCATCATGCCTTGTTACCACTGTGCAGGCTGGTGGTGGTGGTGTAATGGTGTGGGGGATGTTTTCTTGGCACACTTTAGACCCCTTAGTGCCAATTGGGCATCGTTTAAATGCCACGGCCTAACTGAGCATTGTTTCTGACCATGTCCATCCCTTTATGACCACCATGTCCCCATCCTCTGATGGCTACTTCCAGCAGGTTAATGCACCATGTCACAAAGCTCCAATCATTTCAAATTGGTTTCTTGAACATGACAATGAGTTCACTGAACTAAAATGGCCCCCACAGTCACCAGATCTCAACCCAATAGAGCATCTTTGGGATGTGGTGGAACGGGAGCTTCGTGCCCTGGATGTGCATCCCACAAATCTCCATCAACTGCAAGATGCTCTCCTATCAATATGGGCCAACATTTCTAAAGAATGCTTTCAGCACCTTGTTGAATCAATGCCACGTAGAATTAAGGCAGTTCTGAAGGCAAAAGGGTCAAACACAGTATTAGTATGTGTTCCTAATAATCCTTTAGGTGAGTGTATGATCCAGAATCTGATCTAGAGGCTGAAATTGAACAGGAGCAGTAACAACAACGACTACAGCAGGACGTCTCAATGTGGTGTGTTCTGTAACTGTAACTGTAGATATTTGCTTAGCGGCTTGTCATGCGCGAGTTTTACGACATTTGTGTGTGTTAACTCGGGGTTTATGAGGACATGATTTGGTTTAGGGACTATTGCCGATAGCCAACAGTTTACTCACCACCTGCGGTTCCAACGCACAACCGTGAACCTTTATCGTTGGGACTGCTCCATCCTTCAGCATTAGACGACCTATAAATCCGTGTTTCCCTTTCAAATTTATTTTAAATGCATTAAGGTGGAATATAAAAATCTTACAATAAATGTCTAAATGTTGTCTCTTTCATATTTGTATATGTTGAATTTGTAATCAGTTAAAGCATGTAGATAGATAGATGATAGATAGATAGTGTGGCAGGGTGAAGAATCACGCAACACAGTGCTGGGTGAAAAGCCCCCGGAGGGTGGGTTTATTGTGAGCAGGTGAACAAACAGTGAGGTGAAGTCTTTGGTGCGCGGTGCTTCCTTCTTCCCGGTGGTGCAGTGGTGACTCGCGGTGACGTCAGAGGGTCTGGGTGGCCGGAGTGTCACAGGCTGCTGTCTGAGAGAGAGAGAAAGGTTAGTGCGCTGCTTCATGGAGTGTTCGTGCTCCGACTGGTGTTCCCACGTGCGGTGCTTTATGTGGTGTGGTGATCGCCTGCAGCTGTGCCAATCCGGGCCACGCTGAGTGCTGGCAGGTGATCGGTGTTTGTTGCCAGGGCGACGCTGACGAGAGCTCGGGAGACTTGTCACACTCCCCCCCCCTAAGCGTCGCTCTGGTCCTGTAACGATAATTAGAGACATACATTGGGGAACATAGGGGTGGGCGGGGAGTGCGCCCTGACAGACCTGCGTAAGCCGACCACAGCCTGGAGAGTCCGTCCGCGTTGGAGTTGGCCGTCCCGGCCCGATGTACCACCGTAAAGTGGAAGTCCTGGAGCGCCAGGAACCACCGCGTCACCCTGGCGTTGGTGTCCTTGGCTCGGGCCATCCACTGCAGCGGGGCGTGGTCCGTCATCAGGGTGAAGCGGCGTCCCAGCAGGTAGTAGCGCAGCTCCAGGACTGCCCACTTTATGGCCAGGGCTTCCTTCTCCACCGCCGCATACCTGGTTTCGGCTGGGGTCAGCTTACGGCTGATGTACGTGACCGGATGCTCTTCACCTTCGCGGACCTGGGAAAGGACCGCCCCCAGGCCCGTGTCCGAGGCATCCGTCTGCAGCAGGAAGGGGCAGTTGAAGTCGGGCGCCCGCAAGACCGGCTCCGTGGTCAGGGCGGTCTTGATCCTCCGGAAGGTCCTGTCGAGGCTGCTGTCCCACTGCACCTTCTCCGGCTGCCCCTTCCTGGTCAGGTCTGTCAGGGGAGATGCTAGGGTGGAGAAGTCAGGGATAAAACAGCGATAGTACCCCGCCAACCCCAAAAAGGCTCGTACCTGGGTTTTGGTCTCCGGGCGGGGCGTCGACAGGATGGCGTCTATCTTCTTCTGCTGGGGCTGGATCAGTCCTCTACCCACCCGGAAACCCAGGTACTGAGCCTCGGCGAGGGCGAGATGGCATTTCCGGGGGTTGGCGGTTAGCCCAGCCCGCCGGAGTTCCAGGAGCACCCTCCGCAACCGCTCCAGGTGGTCCTGCCAGGTCTCGGAGTGGATGACTACGTCGTCGAGGTATGCTGCCGCGTACGCTTGATGGGGACGCAGAAGAATGTCCATCATCCTCTGGAACGTAGCGGGAGCCCCGTGCAGGCCGAAGGGGAGGACTCGATATTGCCAGTGCCCACTGGGTGAGGAGAACGCCGTCTTCTCTTTGGCGGAGTTGGTGAGGGGAACCTGCCAGTAGCCTTTTGTTAGGTCGAGCGTCGAAATATACCGAGCCCTCCCCAGGCGCTCCAGTAGCTCGTCCACTCGGGGCATCGGGTAGCCATCGAACTCCGAGACCTCGTTGAGCCGGCGAAAGTCATTACAGAAGCGGAGGGTGCCATCCGGCTTCGGGACCATGACGATGGGGCTGGACCAGGCGCTGCGTGATGGCTCGATTACCCCCGACTTCAGCATCTCACCGACCTCGTCCTCGATGGCCTGTCTCCGAGCCTCGGGGACCCGGTAGGGCCGCTGCCGCACAATGACGCCGGGTGGTGTGCGGATGTCGTGCTGGATGACTTTGGTCTGCCCGGGACGTGTGGAGAACACATCAGAGAACTGACGGACCAGATGATCCAGCTCCGTCTTCTGGGGGGCCGACAGCTGTGTTCCCACGTCCACGACCGGGGGCTCGACAGAGGCCAGTGCGCTGAGTTGGTCTCTGGTCCCCACCCACCTCTTCAACAGGTTAATATGATATAGCTGCTCTTCACGCCTCCGGCCTGGCTGGCGCAGCCGGTAGTTGACAGGACCCACTCGCTCTATGACCGTGAACGGACCCTGCCAGGTCGCCAGAAACTTGCAGGCGGAGGTGGGGACCAACACCATGACCCTGTCGCCGGGCTGGAACTCGCGGGGTTGAGCCGCCCGGTCGTACAGCTGCCGTTGGCTCTGCTGGGCCTTCGTCAGGTGTTCCCGGACTAATGGCATGACCCTCTCGATCCGCTCACGCATTTCCCTCACGTGTTCGATGGCGGAGCGGAGAGGTGCCGGCTGCTGCTGTTCCCAGGCTTCCCGGGCCACATCCAGGAGCCCCCGTGGCTGGCGGCCGAAGAGCAGTTCGAAGGGGGTGAAACCCAAGGAGGCTTGGGGAACTTCGCGGACTCCGAAGAGGACGTATGGAAGCATCAGGTCCCAGTCTCGCTTATCTTCGGCGGCCACTCGCCGGAGCATCTGCTTGAGGGTTTGATTGAAGCGCTCTACTAAGCCGTCTGTCTGCGGATGGTATACTGTGGTCCGGATCTGCTTCACCTTCAGCAGCCGGCAGAGGTCAGCCATTAGCCGGGACATGAAGGGAGTTCCTTGGTCCGTCAGTATCTCCGCTGGGATGCCGACTCGGGTGCAGAGGAGGAAGAGTTCCTTGGCGATGTTTTTGGCCGTTGCTTTCCGTAGGGGAAGTGCCTCTGGATACCTGGTGGCGTAGTCGACAATCACCAGGATGTGTTCATGTCCACGGGCAGACTTCGGCAACGGCCCCACCAGGTCCATTCCAATTCGCTCGAAAGGTACCCCGATGATGGGCAGCGGTATGAGCGGACTGGGGGGAGGTGCTCGTGGCGCGGTCCTCTGGCAGGTGGGACAGGCTTGGCAGAACCGCTTCACTTCTCCATCCAAGCCCGGCCAGTGGAAACGGTCCCGGATGCGCTGGATGGTGTTGGCGGTTCCCAGGTGGCCGGCCATCGGATGGCTGTGGGCCAGCTCCATGACCATTTCCACGTTTGGTTTGGGAACCACGAGCAGTTCTTTGACCTCCCCCCTTCGCTGGGCGACACAGTACAACAGGCCGTTCCTGACGACGAAGTGCGGGAGAGGATGGGGTGCTGGTTGGTGCTCGTGGCCATCCACTGTCCGGACCTGCGACCAGCAATGCTTGAGCCGGTCATCTTCCAGCTGGGCCTTCGCGAACGAGCCCCCTCCCTGGACCTGTTGGAAGACATCAAAGAACACGTCAGTAACCGGGGAGGGGGACTCACCATCTCTCCCGCTGTCTGTCGCCAGCAGGGCGGTGTTGTGGCTCCTCTTCCGGCGGCGACGGCTATGGGGGCGGCTCCCGGCCCGGCTGGCTGGCTGCGTGGTGGCCCGAAGAAGCTCCTCGAACCCCGGCCAGTCCCGCCCAAGAAGCACAGGAACCGGAAGATCTTTTAACACGCCAACCTCGACTGGCCAGGCGCCAGGGCCCGCTGATATTGTCACTCGGCGGGCCGGAACATGACGAGTGTCGCCGTGAACGCAGGTAATCGGGAGCTGTGCTTTGACGGCCTTCTGCGGTGGGAGGACGGTGGCTTGGACGAGACTGACCGAGCTCCCGGAATCCAAGAGGGCCAGGACCGACCGTCCATTCACTTTTACCTCCGCTCGTGGAGCCCCGCGGGGTGGGTCCTGATGCAGGCTGCAACCAGCCAACCATGCGCGTGCTGGCGGGGCCGGTTCCTCCGTGGGCATCGGTTCGTCCACGGGGCCGGGAGCCGCTGGCCTGTGTACTGGTCGCGGGGTACCTTCCGGCGTGCGTCGCTCCTGGACCACCCTCCGAGGGAAGGACGGCGCTCGCTCCCCAGGCTCCCGGTGCATCGCCGCCTCCGCCAACTCGATGGCTTCAACGAGCTCGGCGATGGTTGCCGGATTTGTCATTCCCACCGCCCGCCGGGTGGGCGGTGGGAGAGCTCGGAGCATCCGGTCCACGGTGACGCGCTCCGCAACCTGACCCGCGGTGGGTGTTCCCTCGAGCAACCAGTGACGTGTGAGCCGCGACAGTTCTGCGGCTTGGGCGCGGGCTGGGCGTCGAGGCTTGAACTCCCACTCATGGAACAGCTGGGCTGCGGAGATGGCGGATAGCCCAAGACGTCCGAGGATTTCCTTCTTAAGTTCATCGTAATTATCAGCCGTCTCAGCGGGAAGAGAAAAGTATGCTCTTTGAGCTTCACCAGACAATAGGGGTCCCAGGACCCGCGCCCACTCGCTTCGTTCCCAGCTCTCTCGAACCGCCGTGGTCTCGAACATCTGCAGATATAATTCAACATCATCTTGAGACGTTAGTTTTGGTAGCAGCTGGGTTGCTCGGACTCGCGGATCAGGAAGCGGAACGCGTTGGGCAGCGGAGAGGCGGAGGGCGGCGAACTCTTCTTCTATCGATGCTTGACGGGCTGCCAGGTGTTCAGCGATCTGTTGCTGACGTGCACTCACTTCCGTTAAGCATTTGAGCAGGTCTTCCATGATGGGGAGGAACGCCGCCCTACTTCCGGGTTTTCGTGAGTGACTGGGGAAACAGGGAAAAAAAAAAACAAAGTAAAAGTGAGGGGATGGTTGGTGATTCTTCACGCTCTTGCCCGCATTCTCCACCACTGTGGCAGGGTGAAGAATCACGCAACACAGTGCTGGGTGAAAAGCCCCCGGAGGGTGGGTTTATTGTGAGCAGGTGAACAAACAGTGAGGTGAAGTCTTTGGTGCGCGGTGCTTCCTTCTTCCCGGTGGTGCAGTGGTGACTCGCGGTGACGTCAGAGGGTCTGGGTGGCCGGAGTGTCACAGGCTGCTGTCTGAGAGAGAGAGAAAGGTTAGTGCGCTGCTTCATGGAGTGTTCGTGCTCCGACTGGTGTTCCCACGTGCGGTGCTTTATGTGGTGTGGTGATCGCCTGCAGCTGTGCCAATCCGGGCCACGCTGAGTGCTGGCAGGTGATCGGTGTTTGTTGCCAGGGCGACGCTGACGAGAGCTCGGGAGACTTGTCACACTAGATAGATAGATAGATAGATAGATAGATAGATAGATAGATAGATAGATAGATAGATAGATAGATAGATAGATAGATAGATAGATAGATAGATAGATAGATAGATAGATAGATAGATAGATAGATTGATTGATTGATTGATTGATAGGAAAAAAAATTATCCAATAACAATACACATAAAAAATAAATAAATAAAAAATAACAGGCAGCATACCAACGTTCAACCCCCCAATGTTCAAACCAAGTCTACGCCCTTGATTCCCAGTAATGCCGACCAAGTCTATTCAGGGAACAAACAAGAACACTTGCACAACTTGAGGGTTGTCTTGCCCTGACAACCAAAAACACACTTCTTTGGTGACATTGTTGATTTCGTGAAGTCCTGTGACCGCCGGTTTCCCTAAAGTCGAGCACAGCACGTAGATGGGTGTGCATTTGCTCTCTCGCGTCCCCTTCCGGGAGAAGAGCCCGTACAAGACCCATACTCGAAAAAAACTTTCCGAAACTTGTGAAAAAACGGAAGGAGTATTTTTGGCACAGAAATACTCCATCAAACGTCCAAGTCCAAATCCAAGTCTTTAACAGTGTAAAAAACTCAGTATGCATGAAATAGCATTACACCCCCCCCCCCCCCTTTAAAGAACAACGTGGACGATTTTACAGCTCAAAAAGTGCTTTGACAAAAATACAAGCTCTGCCGTTTCTGCAGTGCAATCCGGTCACTTGAAGAACATTTGTTGTATGTTTTTGTCATTTTTAAATGTCTGCACTGCCAAAAAAGAAGAATTAAGAGCTATTAATGTAAGTTATATTGAATTTTCTCTAGCTCACCTCACTGGGATAAAACGCTCCTCTCGGTCTCTTTGATAATCTGTCACGAGAGTGCGATCTGGAGAATCCCAGAACTCTCTGCTCCTCCGAGCTCATGGCTAGTTTTCCTGTTCGGATTAACAGCTTTTGCCGTTCCAGTAGGGATTCTGTGGACGGAGAGACAGGAAGGCAGTGAACAGTTGGCATGAGCGTGGGATAATACTGTCTGCTTATCACTGGATTGCCATTTACTCCATGATTGAGCAGTGATTGTGCTGAAAGATGAGCTATTGTTTATGGATGGGCAGCTTTATATTATTTGAAGCTGCATGTGAACATCAAGCCGTCCGATTTTCTCTACAATTTATTTATTGGTCAAGTGATTCAATGCCCTTTAAATGTGGCCCATCAAACAATATTTAATACTTGGTTATTATTTATTAATTGTATTAATATGTTTTTACATAAATTAATATATTAATTTTAATTGAATATGCTGAATTCATATTAGTATTTTTTTTTTTTTTTTTTTTTTTACATTTTGTTCAGTTTAGGATTGAAAAAAAATAGCTACAATGGTAAAATAATATATACACATATATAATAATATATACACATGCATATGCATACACACCTATTTTTTATGATTTTTTTATTAATGATTAAATATTTGTTAAGATTCAAAGTTTTATAAATTATACATTTATTAATTGTATGACATATATGAATTTATATATCCGTATATATTAACCATATTCAATTTTTTTATTAACAAATTTGAAAAACGTATACATTTTTATAAATTCTGTTTATTAATGATGTATTAATTATTGATAAATTGATTTTATTAATCAAATTACAGTAATACATATTTTTATAGTCTATTAAATGTTATTCACACACACACACACACACACACACACACACACACACACACACACACACACACACACACACACACACACACACACACACACACACACACACACACACACACACACACACACACACACACACATATTAGCCACAAAACAATACTTTTAATTGAATATGCTGAATACATTTTATTTTCAGTATTTTTTATCGATTCATATTTTAAATTATTTTAACCATTTTTAATTATTATTTGTATTAATTCATTTTCTAAATTAATTATTTTAATAAATATAATTTATTAATGATTTATTAATGTATTCATTAAATTAATACATTTAATTTATTAATGATTATTTAATTTATTTTTAAAATAAACTTTTTTAATTAAATGTAATACATTTCTCTCTCTAAAGAGATAAAATATATATATATTTTATCTTATTATTATTATTTATTTTTATATAGAAGCTTTTAAAGTGACGTTGAATGTAAGTTTGTTGTGTGGAAGGTAAAGCTGAGGGACAGAGAATGAGAGGAGAGGAAGGACAGGCCTGGTTTTAAGACTGACTCTCAAACTGAAATAAGACAAATGAGGACAGGAGGGAAGAAATCATTGTAATTTATTTTCTTGGGTTTTCTTTCAGCTTTTATTGGATGGCAGAAGCAATTAATCCCCCGGGAGATGCTGCGAGAGAAGCTGCAGCGACACTAAGATGAAGCTTGTTTTACCTCAGATCATGGCAAACTCAAACATTTGTCTCCTGAGCACTCGCCGTCTTCTCCCGCGTGAAACCGTCTCTCTTGTGCTCGTCTGCCGAGCCGGTTTCATCCTGGACGACAGGATCTGCTCCGACAGATGAAGGCTTCTAAACGCTGCTGAAAATGAGTCGGCACGGCAGGTGTTTGCTGTTTGTTTTCAATTCCCATTAGTCACTTCAGGTAAAAGTCCTCTCTCTAGTCGGCGTGGAGACACTTCTGCATCTCATGTGCAACTCAAATTAAATAGAACAAAGTTTCTTTCCTTCAGATCGTAGTCACTTTATTTGGAGTTGGAGAAGCCTCTTAACCCTCTGGTGCTCATTTACTTTTATTTTTATTTATTTATAATTGCCATATCTGTCATCGAGCGTCACTCCCGGATAACAGAAAATGGCCAAAGAGGCGGGACGTGGGCGGAGCTGAGGTGACGTGATGACTAACAGACAGCAGACAAACGGCAATCCACCTGTCACTCAAAGTGGCCACGCCCTTAATTATGCAGAACTTTAATGCTTTATATAATGTAAACGAATGAGTTATAAAAACATTCACCCCCCTCACAGTCGTCATGAAGGGCAAAATGAGCCGTATAGACCAAAACCACAATGTGTCCCAGACTGTAAACATGTTTTAATCTGCTGTAAAGTTGGGCATTTTAACATGAGCTCAATGAGATTCTGCTCCTTCTGGAGTCTGTCTCTAGCGGCCAGTCGATGAATTGCAGTTTAAGTCACTTCCGTATTGGCAAAAGAAACTGGGGGAGGTTGGCGTTTTGAACACACACACACACAAAAGATTAAAATCATGGACATGATTCAAAAAGGTTAAATGGTGCTGAAAAAAATTGTCACACTCGCAATCAAAAATGAGCGCATTTGAAACGAAAGGGAGGCGAATTTCACCTAGTGGAAGCATTTGGTACTGCACACAACACACGTTCTTATGCTGCGTTCACACCAAACGCGAATAGAGCATCAAAATCGCGTCTACCACGTCTAGTTTGACGCTTGAACATTTTGAATCCATTTGCGCATCCACAGTGAATTGGGCGCACGTATAAATCAAGCATTTGAAGCGAAATAGACGCACGTTAGGCGCTCCAGGAGAAATATGTCATAAAACACACACTCTGCCTCTTTTCATTTTCATTAAAAAAATATATTAAACATTAATAGCCACACAAATGTGGTCCAGGCAACTCCTACATTATCTTCACTGCATGTGTATTTAAATATCATAAAAAAATAAAGTTATGAAACTTCTCTTTGCCCTCAGTCAAAACAATTTGGCAGACAAATTATAGATTCATGACACCAAAGATCGGCTGTTAGATCCACACAAGACGAACCACTACAGGACATCAGAGCCAGAAGGACTGGCCGAGGAAAGGCTGCTCTCGCCGGGGTTAATGAGCGCTGAGCGCCGCTGATCGACTGGATCTCACAACTCCAAAAACGCAAGATAATTTTTAAAAATAGGCGCTCTCTTTATGAATAAACCACAGATTTGAGCTTTAAACAACTACATTCTCACCTGAAAAAGTCTTTAAACTACCTTTTGTGACACAATAGAAGTATTTTTAAATTATGCGGGGTTTCTCATCACGTCACTTTACCACATGACCGCAGCGAGCAGGCTCCTGATTGGTTAACGCGGCACGAATTGACGCCAAAGTTCAGATTTTTCAACTCGGGATGTCAGACACGAATTCGCTTCAAACGCATGAATGCACAAAAAGCACCACTCGCACATATCACGCAAGACGTCTAATTTGCGCGAAACGCGTCTATCGCGCCGCAGGACCTCCAGACGCACGTCAACGGCGCTTTTCCATTGACTCAACATGGAAATCGTTCGCGCCAGACGCTCTATTCGTGTTCGGTGTGAACGCAGTATTACTGAAAGATATTTTTTTTTATATATCAACCTCAAATTTGGAACACAACTCATTTAGATTTATGACCATTTAAGTGAAAATGTCATTTTCAGATCCTCAAAAAGTGAATAAATGGATAAACTACATAATTCAATACCATACAATGCCCTAAAAATAAAATAAAATTATTATAAAACTAAAATATAGTACAATAATTTCATTTAAATAAAAAAAAACATCTGTCATTTTTGACCAACACGCAAACAGTACCAGAGGGTTCATTTTTATTTTATTTTTATTGTATTTGTTTCTTTTTTTTTATTTAATTAATTATTTTTTGTAAAAATCTTATAAGAAAAATCTGTCACTAATAAAACATGGACCATATGTTTTACAATATTTATGTTGTCACAATGCATAGCTATTTTTGAATTGTGTTATTTTGTGGGTGTAGCATGTTATTTATTATTTTTATTTTAAAATGATATATGCCTTAGATTGCAAAAGGAGTCGTCACACATTTTTTTGGTTTTCTTTCCTCAAACATTTTTTTTTTTAATGATTAAATCTGGTAAAAAAATATATATTTTAAGAGTACCATAGCATGACTTCTACAGATACGGACTAAAAGCATCAAAACAATTTAAATTTCATGGGGTGAAATTAAATTTTAAATTAAACTTAAATTTTTTTATTATGTTAATGGGGTCATACATTTAATATACATGCAAGAATACAATTATTCCAGTATATATTAGAACAGCAACTTTTCTTTCTTTTCAACTTTCAAAATCTTTTTCTTTATTCCTTTCTTCCTTTCTTGATGATGACGGTCCACTATGAAGAAGGCATTCTGAAGAGGTACATGAATACAACATCAGTTGATTCACAATGTGAGCAATTCCATCGGTGTCATTCTGCCGCTGATTGTGCGACGGGACCCATAAAGGGCCCGAATCGCTCACGGGTTAAAGAGCATCTACATTCTTTTTAGCGACCTTGAAAGTGCCGCTCGTCTGAAGGAAAGGCCAAGTGTCTGCTGAGGACCAGCATATTCAGCAAGGTCCAGCTCTAAAGAGACAGGACGAGCTCTTTCCATGCTAAACGCCGCCTCCGCTGGCTCTGCCTGCTCATCCCAAGGCCAGGCAATGTAGCCTTTGTGTTTGTAGTAAGATCAGAACAAAACTCCTGCTGTTCAGAGAGGGCATGCCGCTGAATATTGATTATTCGTCAGCGTTAAATCAATGGGACAGAATCGGGTGTGAAGGGGTCCGCTGGAGAGCCAGGCAAAAGGAAGCTACCAAAAACTGAATACGCAAACCCTGTGCTTTCTTCAGTGTTTGAGCATTAAATATTAACAAATGCATTTCCCTCTACATGTTTCTTGTCACAGACTTCATTTGGCACGCTTCTCTGACCTGGGCCAAGCTGGGCTAAACTGTGTCTAGCCGTCGTCTCGCCGGATTGTTGTTGGAAACAGGAGGGTCTCCGGGTAAACACGCGGCTCTCAGCGTGTCCCAGCGCTTCGCTTTGAAGCTCTGCTCTGTGATGGCTGGCAGCACTACACACAGCAACCAGACAGGAGTTTATGCTAAACGTGTTTTCCAGCGTAAAATCAGTTTGTAGTAGTTGCTGCTGCTTCCCTAGAGCCGAGGTGCGTTTGAGAGCGAATGCTAATGGAAAGTAAGTGATGCAGTAAGTTAGTTGGTTATGCCTCGTGTAAACACGGATGCAACAAATAGCATGTTTAAGAGATGTTGCATGTCATCTGACTGTTGTCGTTTTCTCTTTAAAGCAGCACTAGGTAACTTTTCAACCTTTATAATATATTTTCAAGACTCTTGTGATGATACATCGACTTACAATAGGTTGAATGACACGTCTGCCATAGCCTGACGGGGTCTGTATCGTTTTTAATCGTACTTTTAAACTTCGGGTTTCGGGAAGTAACCCGAGAAAAAAAAGAACTACAAAATTCGACTGCTTTACGGCATATACGTCACTTCCACCACCACCCCCACTTCCTTAAATTCGGACGTGCAAGCCCAACTATCATTTGTTTTTGCCGTATGTTATAGTCATGGCCGAAGCAGCACAGAAAAATAAGAAAGCAAAGGTTTTGTCGGAGGAAAGCAAAAAGTGATGGGATTAAAGGCAGGACGAGGATCAACATTGGGCCAGCGTTTGCTCGTTGGCGTGAGCTGAAGTAGGAGGGGCTACATTCTTGCAAGTAAATACATAAGACGTACAAAATCATATTTTAGGATACCTAACCTGTCTGTGATATTTGTTTAGTTGTCTTGCCTCAAGCTATAATGCAAATCGATTTTTCAAATTTGCAGATTCATCTATGGTAGCTTGATATTATAATATTGACGATATATGGTTATTACCTACCACTCAAACATTGAATTGAAGTATCATATAGATTCTGTAAAACGGGAACCAATAGACTAGGCTACTATAACGACGCTGGCTTGTAAACGTGAGCATCGCGATCATTTGGCGTTTAAATAAAAAATAAAACCCATGAAATGATATTCATATGACATGCTGAAACATATGCCACTGTACCTGGGATGAAGACATTTCACACGCGACGCAAGCAGAACACCTGCATGTGAACTCCATAGACATGTGAACTCCTGCAGTGTTCAGGGCTATCATAGTTGTCATGTCAATAAATGCAGGTGCGATGCATCCGCTGATGTAGAATGACAGTTTACGACAGTAGTTTCCCAACTGTAGGGGGACCCCGAGAGCAAAACCTACCTAGTGCTGCTTTAAGAGTCTGTGATTGGATTGTTATCGCAGTGTTTCTAGCATGTTTAATGTTTGGCAACACTTCTAACCCTAATTGATGGAGTGTGTAGCTTTTAATTTCTTAAACAACCATGTAGGAAGACACATCATGGCCATATTCCAGGATGACAATAGCTGCTTTTCCACTGGCTAGTGCGAGCCAGGGCTTTCATCGGGACCTGTAGCACCGAGCCCAAAACCATCCTGCATTTCCACCGTTGGGCCAGAAGCTCTGCAGCGCTTCGGTAAAAGCCACCGATAACACGCCTCTCTGAACAACATCACACCAATTTCACCAACAAGTGGAAGTTTAATCAGAAAACCACTGGAAACTAGCGAGATCGCATGAACATGATAAAAGCTTCCGTTTGTTGGCATTTTTGTCTTTAACATAAAAAAACTAGCATCGATGCTTTACCACAGTTTTACATTAATAAGTGATACACTGATCAAAATGAATTAATCTGTGTCAAGATTGCATATTAGTCCCACAGAAAGAACATGGTATTCATCATTATTTCAGAAAAGAAAGAGGACACAAGTACATATTCAGTCGCGTCTGTTTCTGTTTATTTGTAGTCATGGGACAGTTTACATCACATTTAGAAAGAACGATCATTTCTAAAATTTTTCCACCAAAAATACGACCTGAGGAGCTTTAGCACACTCTCTGTGATAGTCCCAATACAGGTATATTATGTTTTCAGTCAGAGAAACAGAGGAAGCTCCCGAAAAACCAGAGTTGCTTTATTTTATGACATATGCGGAGCTAATTATAGATATCAGACAGATAAAATAAATACAATACAATCTGAGAATATAGTTCCCAGTATGTACGGTTAAAAGATGGCTGTGTCTCATGTGACCTTGTTATTTGTACACACTGTGACTATACCTCACCTAAAGGATTATTAGGAACACATACTAATACTGTGTTTGACCCTTTCGCCTTCAGAACTGCCTTAATTCTACGTGGCATTGATTCAACAAGGTGCTGAAAGCATTCTTCAGAAATTTTGGCCCATATTGATAGGAGAGCATCTTGCAGTTGATGGAGATTTGTGGGATGCACATCCAGGGCACGAAGCTCCCGTTCCACCACATCCCAAAGATGCTCTATTGGGTTGAGATCTGGTGACTGTGGGGGCCATTTTAGTTCAGTGAACTCATTGTCATGTTCAAGAAACCAATTTGAAATGATTCAAGCTTTGTGACATGGTGCATTATCCTGCTGGAAGTAGCCATCAGAGGATGGGGACATGGTGGTCATAAAGGGATGGACATGGTCAGAAACAATGCTCAGGTAGGCCGTGGCATTTAAACGATGCCCAGTTGGCACTAAGGGGCCTAAAGTGTGCCAAGAAAACATCCCCCACACCATTACACCACCACCACCAGCCTGCACAATGGTAACAAGGCATGATGGATCCATGTTCTCATTCTGTTTACGCCAAATTCTGACTCTACCATCTGAATGTCTCAACAGAAATCGAGACTCATCAGACCAGGCAACATTTTTCCAGTCTTCAACTGTCCAATTTTGATGAGCTTGTGCAAATTGTAGCCTCTTTTTCCTATTTGTAGTGGAGATGAGTGGTACCCGGTGGGGTCTTCTGCTGTTGTAGCCCATCCGCCTCAAGGTTGTGTGTGTTGTGGCTTCACAAATGCTTTGCTGCTTACCTCGGTTGTAACGAGTGTTTATTTAAGTCAAAGTTGCTCTTCTATCAGCTTGAATCAGTCGGCCCATTCTCCTCTGACCTCTAGCATCAACAAGGCATTTTCGCCCACAGGACTGCCACATACTGGATGTTTTTCCCTTTTCACACCACTCTTCTGGGGGATACAGTGAATAAGATAAAGTCACAAAAAGTCGGCGTGTTCCTTTAAACAATATATGATGTAACATAAACCCCAAATGTACATAACTGATAAAAACTAAGAAGAAAAATGATTATTTAAATGAAATAACATCAAATCTGAAGTGTCCCGCAGGGAATTCTGGGCATGTCGATTTAGAGAAACAACAAGAGCAGAAAAAAAGAGTAGAGACGAGCAGAAACAAAAGAACCACAGCTGACTTCAGTCACAGCCTTAGAGGAAATCAACTGGAGATAAAAGAAGACACACAATCTCTCATGATCTCAGCAGAGGAGGATTAAACAACTCCACAGCATTACCAGCTTCACACTTTACCAACCAGACTGACTTTATTTCTGTCAGACATCTACAGAAGTTCTTATTGAGGATTAACAGAGGTTTAGATGTTTGAACCATTATGGTGATCAGTGTTTAGTTTAGTTGGGCTCTTTGTAATATTTGTTTTTCTCTGGCTGCTGTAACTGTGTTTTTAATGAGAGAAAATTAATTTTATTTATGTATTGGTGATAACAAGAATCATCATGCATTGATTTGATTTTCTGATCTCATATAGAGTCTTATCGTGGATTATATGGGTAATAAATTTTACATTATTGATAAGTAGCTCTATGATTCTACACCATGAGATCCATCAGTGTTGTGATAATCTGAACAATTTTATGCACAAAACTACTGTATCTTTGACATACAGACATCAAGAATCCGCATATGAATCTCAACATTGGTGCAGTGCATGATGGGATACTGCAATTCTGAGAAAAAATGCTAGAATTGTGAGATAAAAAGTTGCAATTACCTTTTTTTATTTTTCATTCAGTGGCAGCAAGCTTCCATAGAACTGTGTTCATTTTCACTTCAAAGTGTATCAAAAAATAATGATGAAATTTTGCGACCCTAAAGTCCCAGAATTGCAGTTGTGTAACATTTTTACCAACTAATATTTCGAGGCAAATTTTGCCTAAACAAAATGGTTTTACTAATAGCTAAAAACTCATAGCTTCCTAAAGAAGAAAAAAATATATCATAAATATCAATCAATATCATGTATTTGGTATGCTGTTACTTTACTAAGTGATCAGACGCTCCATTTTTCATCTGCTGGACCATAAAACAGATTGAACACATTGAAGGAGGAACCCGAGCCATATTTAGAGATCAGAGGATCACAGAGACTTTTAACGCCGGACTAGCAACCACATAGCAATGCATTTAAAAACACTCCGAACACTTAGCCATAGAATTGCGGCATTGAGTTTTTTTTAGCAAACATCACTGACATTTTCTTTAGCTTATCAATTGTCTTTTAAAAATCTTAATATAAAGTCATAGCTATTATAATTAAGTTGGGAAACTATACTATGAAGTCATGAGTATGAAACTGTTTTTGACATCTGCAGCAAGTGTGTTTTTGGATTTGTGCAATAATGGATTTGTCTGAAAAAGCCTGTA
>JARQWZ010001086.1:320000-332500 GCA_033150135.1 Gobio occitaniae
ACACACTCACTCACTCACACACTCACTCACTCACTCACACACTCACACACTCACTCACTCACTCACACACTCACTCACTCACTCACTCACTCACTCACTCACACACTCACTCACTCACTCACTCACTCACTCACTCACTCACTCACTCACTCCTTATTTCATTCATTCATCCATGCTTTCATTAATTCATTCACTATTTCATTAATTCATTCATTTGTTCACTCACTCACTCACTCATTCCTTATTTCATTCATTCATCCATGCTTTCATTAATTCATTCACTCATTTGTTCATTCATTCCCTCACTCATTCCTTATTTCATTCATTCATCCATGCTTTCATTCATTCATTCACTCACTATTTCATTCATTAATTTGTTCATTCATTCATTCACTCACTCACTCATTCCTTATTTCATTCATTCATCCATGCGTTCGTTCATTCATTCACTATTGCATTCATTCCCTCACACATTCCTTATTTCCTTCATTCTTTCACTATTTAATTCATTCATTCATCCATGCTTTCATTCATTCACTCATTGAATTGTATCTTCCTTTGTATGTTTTATTGTTTTCAAATTGTTTGTTATTTTGCTATTGTTTGCTCTTTTATTGTCTTTTCAATCTTTATCATTTACTATAATAATTTTTTGTTTGTTTATTTTCATTTTTTTATTTGTTTGTATATTTCATTTTCATTCACTCTTTCTTTCTTTCCTTCTTCATGTCTCTCTCTCTCTCTCTCTCTCTCTCTCTCTCTCTCTCTCTCTCTCTCTCTCTCTCTCTCTCTCTCTCTCAGGGTTGATAAGGTATGTCTGATGGCCTGAGGGCCCGCCGGGTCCCTGTCGCGGCTGATAAAGGCTCCAGCGGGCTGCAGGCGTCCACAGATTTCACACGCAGAGCTTCCCTCATTCAGCACAGATTACAGCTCTATTCCCTCGTCCAGGGCAGAGAGAGATTACGGCCGTGTGGGAATCCAAGTGAGATTACAGTTCATTTCCAGACAGGTGAAAATGGGTTTATGTTTAGAGAGAGAGACAGGAAACAATCGTCCTCTTCAGTTCTTCTTGTGTGAAACGGCTCCATTAGAGACGCAGGCCTCTATGAAATGCTAATTTACAGCATCCCTCTTGAATTTGTTTCCGAGAATCAAGATGCTTTCTGAATATCTGGACAGCCTGTAAATATTTGAGCAAACGGATGTGTTTGATTTACTTAAAGTTCACAAATCTGATTGAAAATGTACTTGGTTTAATTTGGTTATGTTTGCAAGGAGCGTTTGCTCAGGAGATGAGCGCTGCCTGTAGCTCCGATTATAAATTCAGACGAAGTCGAGGGACAAACATTCAATCTTGTGTTTGTCTCTGTTTAAAGTGGGTGTCAGGATCAACTCGAGTCACTTCCTGACATCTTATGATTTTATTTTCTTTTGTACATTGTTAGTCTCCGCAGAACGACGCTCTGTTTACTCTGTACACAACCGCATTCATGTCTGCAGCAACTAGGTTTTCTGCAGTAAATGTGATTGGTGATTGCTTGTGGTTGTCTGGGCGTTGCTAAGGTGTTATTACATTCACTGAACTATACATAAGTTATACTTTAATAGTTTGAAAGTATGAGCAATATCCTTAGCAAGCACTACTGAATGTATATGAAAAGCTGTTTGTACAGCGTTCAAACACAACTAGAACGAATTCAGAAATCTGCCATCATGCATATCTATTTTTATCAGTAGTACTTAATTAATTTTGATAAATATATTATTTATATTACATTTATGAATGATGATTATAGGGCTAGCGATTTAACCCATTCATTTAATTAATTAGTTATGGGGAAAAAAATAACACATTCATTTATTAATGCATTTAAAGCACCCGTCAATAAAAAACATCAAAGATACAGATCAGACAAAAATGAATTTTCTGTCATCACTTACACTCTAAAAAATGCTGGGTTAAAAACAACCCAAGTTGAGTTGAAAATGGACTAACCCAGCAATTGGGTTGTTTTAACCCAGTGAATGGGTCGTTTTAACCCAGCGTTTGGGTTAAATGTTTGCTTAAAACAACCCAATCGCTGGGTTAAAACAACCCATTTTCAACCCAACTTGGGTTGTTTTTAACCCAGCATTTTTTAGAGTGTACTCATGGCCTCATAGCCTATAAAGTTTATGTGTAATAAATTCTATGTTGAATTAAATTATTTATTTTTTCTAATGCTACACTCTAAAAAATACTGGGTTAAAAACAACCCAAGTTGCGTTGAAAATGGACTAACCCAGCAATTGGGTTGTTTTAACCCAGCAATTGGATTGTTTTAAGCAAACATTTAACCCAACCGCTGGGTTAAAAGACCCATTCACTGGGTTAAAACAACCCAATTGCTGGGTTAGTCCATTTTCAACCCAGCATTTTTTAGAGTGTGCTCATGGCCTCATAGCCTATAAAGATTATGTGTAATACTGTAAATTCTATGTTGAATTCAATTAAGTATTTTTTTTGTAAAGCTAGTTTTTCTGATATCTATTTGATACTTTTGTGATTTAGCACAATAATGACTTTTTATGATCTTTCGGGGTAGTTTTGCAGCCAAATTTTATGTGTGATTAATTAGATTCATATTATTTATATATTAACATATATAGTATGTATGTATCTTTGTGCATCTAACAACAGTTCCCACACAAGCCATTTATAGATTATCATGACAGAATATGCTAATCAATGATTTGAAGATTGTTAACTCATTAATTCATCAACTAACCGTTCAGAAACCTCCTGTCTCATTCTACATGTTGTCACTTTTTCTCGAGTCTCTCCATCATTGTCCGACTTCAACAGTTTCTGTCATTTTCAGTGTGTGTGTGAGGTAATCGGAGCTGCTAACACAAGCTCTTGAAGCTCCGCCCTCTTCTAGAAAGGGGGCCGGGAGCAGCAGCTCATTTGCATTTAAAGGGACACACACAAAAACGCTGCAACATGCTATAAAACATGATCTGTGGGGTATGTTGTGCTAAAACTTCACATACACACTCTGGGGACATCATGGACTTATTTAACTTCTTGTAAAAAGGGGCATTACAGGATCCCTTTAAACTAAACTAGCTAATGCAGAAACCTGTCATCATGCTATTTTTCATCAGCACACAAAATATGTACTAAAATTGTAGTCAACATTAACAGTTATCACAGTTTTTAATTTGTTAATGTAAGTAGTCCATGGATAAACTAGAGTACATGAAATAAATCGAATTGGTGAGTGAATTTCATCTCTCAAACTGCAGCTGAGCTCTGAGGAGAAGAGGGTGACGTCCGAGAGATTGAGCTATCTGACATGATCAAAACTGGCTGAGAGGTGAAGCTTAAGTGCTCAGAAACAGATGAGAAAGAAAAAGAGAGAAATGCCACGGTCAATTGGGTTACATTTGATGTGAGAGAGGTTTGGTGCAAACGCTGCAGTCTGGTTCTGGATTTTATACTTTTATATTGTCTCTCCTCTAGAATGAATGAATAATACACCAAAGTGCTTGAAAAAAGAATGAGAAAACTCTTGTGAAATCTTCGAACAGCCGGCACGTCAACTCGCGCTCGGATGTCATCGGCCCTTGCGTGTTTAGCAGGACAGCTAAAAATGGATGTGAAAATGGAGGGTTGCTGCGTCTGTGAAAAGCGCTCCTTGCTTGTCATCCATGTAGATTGTACGGTTTGTTCTTGTCAAAACTCTCAACCAAACCTGGAATTAAGAGACGATCCGCAGACCATCACTCATTTCTTTGCTTTGGTTTCTTGGAGATTTCGCACACGACCACAAACCTTAAAAGCTAAAAGATGTGTTTACTCACCAGATGAGCAAGAGACACGTTGGGAGGTCAGGAGGAGTTTTGTGGCTTTTAGTTCAAGTCTGTAGTTTTCAGACCAGTTAGTGTATTGCTAAAAGTTGACAAAATAACTTTTATCAGAAAGCCTACATGCATACTGCCAAAAGTATTGGGACGCCCCTCCAAATCACTTAATTTCAGGTGTTCAATCACTTCACGGCCACTGGTGTATAAATCCAGCTCTAGGCCTGCAGACGCTTCTACACACATCAGTGAGAGAATGGGCCGCTCTCAGGAGCTCAGAGAAATCAAGCGTGGGGCCGTGATCGGTTGCCACCTGTGCAATAAGTCCATTCGGGACATTTCCTTACTACTAAATATTCTATGCTCAACTGTTAGTGGTGTTATAACAAAGTGGAAGCAATTGGGAAACAACAGCAACTGTAAATTACAGAGCGGGGTCAGCGCATGCTGAGGGTCACAGAAGTCGCCAACCTTCTGCAGAGTCAAGAGCTACAGACCTCCAAACTTCGAGTGGCCTTCAGATGAGCTCAAGAACAGTGTGTAGAGCTTCATGGAATGGGTTTCCATGGCCGAGCGGCTCATCCATCACCAAGTGCAATGCAGAGCGTGGGATGCAATGGGGTAAAGTGCGCCGCCCCTGGACTCTAGAGCAGTGAGACATGTTCTCTGAGTGACCAATCACGCTTCTCTGTCTGCCAGTCCCATGGACGAGTCTGGGTTTGGCAGTTGCCAGGAGAACGGTACTTGCGTAAAGTTTGATGGAGGGGGGATTATGGTGTGCAGTTGTTTTTCAGGGGTTGGACCCTTAGTTCCAGTGAAAGGAACTCTTAATGCTTCAGCATACCAAGACATTTTGGACAATTTCATGCTCCCAGCTTTGTGGGAACAGTGTGGGGACGGCCCCTTCCTGTCCCAACATGACTGACCAGTGCACAAAGCGTCGCTCCATAAAGACATGGATGAGCAAGTTTGGTGTGGAGGAACTGGACTGGCCTGCACAGAGTCCTGACCTCAACCCGATAGAACACCTTTAGGATGAATTAGAGCGGAGACTGAGAGCCAGGCCTTCTCGTCCAACATCAGTGCCTGACCTCACAAATGCGCTTCTAGAAGAATCCCCATAAACACACTCCTAAACCTTGAGGAAAGCCTTCCCAGAAGAGCTGAAGCTGTTAGAGCTGCAAAGGGTGGCCGACTCCATATTAAACCCTCCGGATTAAGAATGGGATGCCATTGAAGCTCATGAGCATGCAAAACTTTTGGCAATATAGTGGAAATTTAATCGTAAGCTTGGCAAACAGTTCTGGAGAATTTGATGTTTGATGCTGCAAGTGCAGATTCTATCTCTTTGAATGGGGAAACATAAAATTCTCCAAAACTGTTCGCCAAGCTTACGATTAAATTTCATATTTAAAATCACCAATGAAATCTGACAACAACTGTCTCAAAATTTTGGTTTCTAAACGCTCGAATCATAACATGCCCGAGAGGCGTTTCAAAGATGGCCGTTGAGTGAAATGACTTGTCTTAAAGGGACTTTGGCAAAAAGCAACAAATATAGATTTTTTGATTTTGCCGAAAGTCGACGCCCCTCCACTGATGAGTTATTTTTTCATGTTTCAAAAGGAAATACGACAACACGGGTGATTATAACACAGCACTTTTAAATCTATTTCATAGGGTCTGGACTTACTCTTGATTTTTCTTCCCTCTGGTCTACTTGTAATCTTAGTTAAGCTTTCTTGCACCAAAATTCTAATTGTTTTTTTAATGAACCTTTTCTACACGCTCTCTGATTGATTTTCAGAATTAAACAAACTGTTTTTTTTGCAACCATACCTTTAGGACTTCTATGTAAATTATATTGGTTATGATTGACTAACCTTTATGTGATAACAGCAACAGTGTTTAGTTATTAGTTTTTAGGTGTTTTTTTATTAAGTCCATCAGTTTGTTAAGTCCAAGCAGTTATATTACATTATGGAAATTAATTCACAAAACCAAACCAATTGCAATCAGTGTTTTTTAGTATTATTTATACTATTTATGAAATCATTCATTTTAGTATTTATTGATATTTTGAATTAGCTTTTATTTTTTATAATTTCAGTTTTTATACAATTTTAGATTAATTTGTGGCTATTTTAATATTACTAATTAGGTTTAGCACCGAAGGTACTAAACCTAACTATTGTAAACCTAACTATTAACCCTATTGTATCCATTGGCGTTCTTATCATTCTTATTCTTCCGTTTCTTCTTCGTCTGCTCTGGAAGTCTATGGCAGCCCATAGAAACACTTGCAGGAAAGTTATGAAATTTGGCACACTGATAGAGGAGAGTCTGAACTGGCACCACAGCTAATCTCAGAGTCTCAAACCCTCTAGCGCCACCAACTGTCCAAAGTTGCACTCGCGTTTATGCTTATAACTTTTGAACCATAAGGGCTAGAAACAAAATATTTGTCCTTTGATTTGCTCTGTGCTCAAGGCGAATGCAGCCTATTTGATATCTTCCTAGGCCATTGCTCTGATTTTCATGAAAATGTAACCAGATCATCTTCAGACAATGGCGAAAAAATGAAATTCAAGTCGATTCTTCAAATCGTTCTCGATTAAAATGTGAACAAATTCGACAAAGAATGCGTCAGAATGGGTGTGAGGCTATATCTCTACAACGCTTTTGCATATTCTGACCAAACTTGGTGTGTGTTTTGACAACCATGACAGAAGGTTACCTGCACAGTTTTGGTGCAGTGCCACCAAGTGGTCAGGAGATGTGAAAAATTGACATTTTAACGTGTAACTTCTGAACGCTTTGGCTTTATATTTGTTGCAGAATGCCGAGTCGAATGACAATTTTCCCATTTCAGCCATGTTGGACATCGGCCATTTTGAATTTGGTTGTAAAATGCTATATTTGATGAACGCATTGAGGTATCATTGCGAAACCCGTTATGTGTCTTCGGCACAATGACCTGATGGTTCTTAAAAAGTTTTGGGGCAGCGCCAAAGTCATAACGAACTTTTGATTATATTGGCCTATTGTAATGAAATTGGTCTTAATAGATTCCTTGGGTCATGCCGATTCATGAACATATACCAATTTTGCCATACTCATCCAAACTTCCTGTCCGCCATTTTGATTTTCTTTCAAAACCTACTTTTTTCAAACTTTTCCTAGACCGTTAGTCTTATTTTCACCAAAATCGAATCGTATCATCTTCAGACTGTGCCAACAAAAACGTATGGATTTCGTGTCGATAGACGAAACAGTTTTCAGATACTGTGGCTACAAAGTTGAGGCATGATGCCAAATGACTCTGAGGCTGTATCTCTGCAATGCTTTGACATATTGACACCAAACTTTGTATGTCATTGTCATCTCACTCTGACCACACCACATCAATTTGGTCACAGCGCCAAGGGATAAATCGTTAAATCAAATTACTATTGACTGTATTTATGATTTATGTAATTTTGCCTAAAATAATCTTAAAATGTCTTGTTTAATTGTGTTCTTTATCCTTGGCTCTGATAATTACTGCTTGCAGCTATATTTTATTTTAAATTTTTATTTAAAAATAAAAAGTTTGGGTACCACTTTACAATAAGGTCCTATTAGTGAACATTAGTTCATGCATTAACATGAACTAACAATGAGCAATAGATTTGTTAAAGTATTTATTGGTCTTTGTTACCGTTAGTTAATAAAAACACAAATAATGTTTTAGAAGTATTTTTATTGCTCGTTCATGATAACTAAAGTAGTTAAAACAAATAGAACCTTATTGTAAAGTGTTACTAACAGTTTTACAATAATAGTTTACAATACTAATACAATTATAAGCCAGATTGCATAATTTAATAATTCTTACAGCTGGGGATGAATTGTGAGCATTTAAAAAAACACAAGCTAGTGGGTTTTTCAACTTTTAATGTTAATTTTCTTAAAACACATCCGAAGACTGAAGTTTACTATGTTAATGTCCATAATGTTTGAGGTCAGAGCTGATAGAGAAAATGATCTTTACTGTAAATCATGCACTAATCTGTTATTTCCAAGCAGCAAGGGATAGGTCATTTTGCATGATAATGACCTTTTTAATGTAAATGCATACGTAATATGTGTTGCTTTGTGTAATCTTGTGTGTGTGTCCTAATGAAGATGTGTATTATGTGACTTATGATTCATTTGTAAGTCGCTTTGGATAAAAGCGTCTGCTAAATGATTAAATGTAAATGTACCTGAGACAAACAGATGGACGGCCCACGCACATGCCGATGACTCATTACAACTACCATTTGCTTTCTAACCAATTGATAACAAGCTACTATCAGTGTGGTAGGAGACCTTTCATAGCCTCAACCTGAGCTCTTACACACGAGTTTCTGTGCTGTACGTGGCCAAAAGCGAACACACGCCGCTTTGACAGAAACGATCAGGCCCTATTGTGAGGGCTACCGTTATAAAGCTCTCCACCGACAGGAATCTATAAAAGGTTTTAATGTCACGGGCCGTGATTGCCACCACTTTCATCTCCATTTGGCCCAATCACAGCAGCATGCGTGTCTGATCGACTTGACAGACCGGGATAGGACAGTAAAAGAGACACTCGCACACCCCGCTGGTAATGGCTACTCACCCGTAGATGGATATTTCTTATCAATATTAATTGCATCGGAGTGACAAAGACAATTGTCCTGTTCTCTGACTCATCTGACATTTTCTGGCCAGAATAATGGGAAAACAGAACAGAGAACAGGTGGAAAAAGGCCAGTAGATGAAGCGGCCAAATTGTGATGGCTAGATGACTGGGTCAGAGCATCTCCAAAACTGCAGCTCTTGTGGGGTGTTCCCGGTCTGCAGTGGTCAGTCTCTATCAAAAGTGCTCCAAGGAAGGAACAGTGGAGAACCGGCCACAGGGTCATGGGCGGCCAAGTCAAGTCACCTTTATTTATATAGCACTTTTTATAATGCCGATTGTTTCAAAGCAGCTTCACTGTGTTAAAGGGTAACTTCAGTGATTTAGCATTAGCCTTTGTATCAGTAGAAACCCCATAGTATATTTGAATAATGGTACTTTACCCCCTCATGTCCCCCTGAGACGAAAGAATTATGCATTTTATTTCCGGAAAAAATCCTCCGATGACACAAATATCGTCATTTTGCGTCATTGGATGATTTTTTGGCCAGAGGCTAAAGACTACAGCCACTAGATGGAGCTGTTCTGCATGTTATCAAACCACCCATAGGGGAGAGATCTCACTCACAGAATGTAAGACACAGACGGCCGCACGGACAATCATAACGGGGCGATGCAGAGTAAAGTGAGTGTTTCAACTTTTCATTGAATTCCTGTGATAGTTTAGCTTCCATATACGATATGAAAACGTGCCAGACTGGCGCTTAACGTTACCTCAGCTCTGCTCAGCTCTTCGTGATGAAGGAAATCTGACACTGCTGCGTCTGTGACGTGACTTTCGTTCGGCTCACTCACACTTTATTGAAAAGACACGTTCATTTTTTAATTGTAGTGTTTATTCTCTAACTGAACGAAATGATTGTATTACTATGAAGATCAAAATGACGGTGTACGGTGTGGCCTCGTAGGGCAGCGAAGCAAGTGCATTCTGGGAGTTGTTATCTTTCATCCACATGGTAAAAAAATACACTCACCTAAAGGATTATTAGGAACACATACTAATACTGTGTTTGACCCCGTTTCGCCTTCAGAACTGCCTTAATTCTACGTGGCATTGATTCAACAACGTGCTGAAAGCATTCTTTAGAAATGTTGGCCCATAATGATAGGAGAACATCTTGCAGTTGATGGAGATTTGTGGGATGCACATCCAGGGCACGAAGCTCCCGTTCCACCACATCCCAAAGATGCTCTATTGGGTTGAGATCTGGTGACTGAGGGGGCCATTTTAGTCCAGTGAACTCATTGTCATGTTCAAGAAACCAATTTGAAATGATTGGAGCTTTGTGACATGGTGCATTATCCTGCTGGAAGTAGCCATCAGAGGATGGGGACATGGTGGTCATAAAGGGATGGACATGGTCAGAAACAATGCTCAGGTAGGCCGTGGCATTTAAACGATGCCCAATGGGCACTAAGGGGCCTAAAGGGTGCCAAGAAAACATCCCCCACACCATTACACCACCACCACCAGCCTGCACAGTGGTAACAAGGCATGATGGATCCATGTTCTCATTCTGTTTACGCCAAATTCTGACTCTACCATCTGAATGTCTCAACAGAAATCGAGCCTCATCAGACCAGGCAACATTTTTCCAGTCTTCAACTGTCCAATTTTGGTGAGCTCGTGCAAATTGTAGCCTCTTTTTCATATATGTAGTGGAGATGAGTGGTACCCGGTGGGGTCTTCTGCTGTTGTAGCCCATCCGCCTCAAGGTTGTGCGTGTTGTGGCTTCACAAATGCTTTGCTGCATACCTCGGTTGTAACGAGTGGTTATTTCAGTCAAAGTTGCTCTTCTATCAGCTTGAATCAGTCGGCCCATTCTCCTCTGACCTCTAGCATCAACAAGGCATTTTCTCCCACAGGACTGCCGCATACTGGATGTTTTTCCCTTTTCACACCATTCTTTATAAACCCTAGAAATGGTTGTGTGTGAAAATCCCAGTAACTGAGCAGATTGTGAAATACTCAGACCGGCCCGTCTGGCACCAACAACCATGCCACGCTCAAAATTGCTTAAATCACCTTTCTTTCCCATTCTGACATTCAGTTTGGAGTTCAGGAGATTGTCTTGACCAGGACCACACCCCTAAATGCATTGAAGCAACTGCCATGTGATTGGCTGATTAGATAATTGCATTAATGAGAAATTGAACAGGTGTTCCTAATAATCCTTTAGGTGAGTGTACATTTTCTGTCACCAAATTCAAAAATAATTTCACATGTCTACTGCATAAATGACTCAGTTTAAATACAAAGCTTAATGCTAAATCACTGAAGTAACCCTTTAACAGGAAAATAATGCAACAGAATTTGATTCGGCTGTACAGCCGCTCTGGAGAAAACAGTGATGTCATCTGGCTCATTTCAATTATCATATAGTGACAAAGCGGGCAGATCAGTAATATAGTTGAATATTTAGTGTCCCCAACTGAGCAAGCCAAAACCCAAACGCAACAGAGGCAACGTTGGCAAGGAACCAAAACTCCATCAGTGACAGAATAGAGAAAAAAACCTTGGGATAAACCAGGCTCAGCCGGGGAGCCAGTTCTCCTCTGGCCAACAAACAAACAGTGTATGATTATGATTCAGGCAACATTACAAGTCAGAAGTCATATTAGATCGGAATATTCAGAATATTTGTCCAGTTTCATCTGGTTGAAGATCGGAGTCATCACGCAGGAGACGGTTTGTTGAGGATATCGTGTTGATGAGGCCGTCTAGTTGAGTAAACCAAAGCAAACTAGTTTCTTTACCTATACCTAAGTTAATATCTAGCCTTGCCATCCCTACTCTGATATATAACTTAAGCCATAAAGGGGTAATGGCTATAAAATGTTCAGCATTTTGCATTGAAAGCATGGGCGGTCAAGGCTCATTGATGCCCGTGGGGAGTGAAGGCTGGCCCATGTGGTCCGATGAAACAGACGAGCTACTGGAGCTCTAATTGCTGAAGAAGTTAATGCTGGTTCTGATAGAAAGGTGTCAGAATACACAGAGCATCTCAGTTTGTGGAGTATGGGGCGGCACAGCCGCTGACCAGTCAGGGTGCACATGCTGACCCCTGACCCCGCCCAAAGCACCAACAGTGGCACGTGAGCATCAGAACTGGACCACGGAGCAATGGAAGAAGGCGGCCTGGTCTGGAGATCATGTGTTCTTTTACATCACATGGCTGTGTGTCCCTTACCTGGGGAACACATGGCACCAGGAGCACTGGAAGAAGGTAAGCCGGCGGAGGCAGTGATGCTTTGGGCAATGTTCTGCTGGGAAACCTTGGGTCCTCCATCATGTGGATGTGACTTTGACACGTCCCACCTACCTAAGCATTGTTGACCATGTCCAGCCTTTCATGGAAACGGTTTTCCCTGGTGGCTGTGGCTCTTTCAGCAGATAATGCGCCGCCACAAAGCACAATTGCTTCAGGAATGGTTTGAGGAGCACAACAACGAGTTTGAGTCCAAATTCCCCATGGGCCTATACCATGAAGCCGGTTTAGCTGGCTAGCCAGATATGTTTAAGCTTAGTTTGTGCTAATCCTGGGTTTCAGGTACCATTAAAGTGGTTTGGCTTTTAGCCGTGTTCATCTCCATAGTAACTTAACCTCCACGGCTAACCTGCTCCAGGGCAGGTTATGTTCTGGATATGAGATCTCAAACTGAAAATAGACCAATCAGCTGTGAGCAAAGTGACACACCTCTGATGCAATGAAGTCACTCACTCTGTTTCTATCCAAATTAAAGGTCACTACATAGCAAATGGTTTTTAAAGACTAAAGTGTCTGGCTTTTAACAATGCTTATTTATTATAATAATAATTTTGAATGACTTAGATATCATTTAAGTAATTATTATACCCGTAATCAATTACACATGTATCATTTTAGTTAATCAATCATTAATAGGCACATAGTTAAAATTAATATAAATAGCCTATATAAAGGTCATA
>JARQWZ010001086.1:337500-399264 GCA_033150135.1 Gobio occitaniae
TGATTGAGTGCACTTTGTGGAATGAGTATATAAAGAGTTGATTGGGATCCAATTGCAAGAGCGTAGTGATATGTAACATGGAGCCAGCAGGAGATCCAGGTCACAATGGAGGTCAAGCAGTGGTGGGAGGAAGACGAGGAAGACGTGTTGGTCAAAGGAATGGCAGGGGACAGGCACCCCTTCTGAGAGGTGGTCGTGGGCCTCGTTTGAGAGGTGTGGGGGAACGTGGTAGAGGACAAGACCACGGACCAAGACAGCGGCAGCAACAGCATAGAGTGTCCAATGAAATTCGGGCAATAGTTGTAGACCATGTCATAAATCATGGCATGACAATGACTGAGGCGACTGCAATGATTCAACCAAACCTCAGAAGGTCAACCGTGGCCTCAATAATCAGAACATTCCGCAATGAGAACCGGTAAGTTATCAGCAGGCACTAAACATTATGCTACTCTCAATTGTCAAATGACTGCATACCAACGTGTATCACAGAATAGGTGATGTGACCAAGTGTCTTCTTACTCTAATTTTCCCTGTAGATTTGAGACCAGGCCAAATAGTGGAGGCAGAGGCAAAATTCTAACTGACCAACACGAGCAGGCTGTGGTCGATTTGGTTCGGCCCAGAAATGATATTCGCCTTACAGAAATTCGCCAGCATATCTTGGACAATGAAGACATGTTCAACAATGTGGGATCCATAAGTTTGCCGATTATTGCACACATCCTAAAAAGGCACCAGGTATCTATAAAACAACTATATCATGTGCCTTTCGAAAGAAATGCAGACAGAGTGAAGCAAATGAGGACTGAGTATGTTCAGGTGAGTTCAGTTTCAAGATGGCTGTTGTAAAAACATTCCCCAAAATTCTACATTGTACAGTATCTCTAAATCTCTTTCCAAAATGTATTTTTAGAGGGTGATGGAGCTGGATGCTGATGACGACCATCACAAATTCATATATTTGGATGAGGCAGGTTTTAATCTGGCCAAGACAAGGAGGAGAGGTCGGAATTTCATTGGCCAGCGGGCAACCATCCAAGTACCTGGACAACGTGGGGCCAACATCACCATGTGTGCGGCTATATCAGAAGATGGTGTGGTGGGACGCAGACCTCATATTGGACCATATAATGCAGCTCTCCTTGTCACCTTTCTTGATGAGCTCGATCAGGTTTGTAGAGCTGAAGGTGTGACCTATGTCATTGTGTGGGACAATGTCAGGTTCCATCATGCTCATGTGGTGCAAGCATGGTTTCAGGCCCATGCACAATTTACCACCCTGTATTTACCCCCATACTCTCAAGTCAGTCAAGTCAAGTCAACTTTATTTATATAGCGCTTTTAACAATGTAGATTGTTTCAAAGCAGCTTTACAGTGTTAAACAGGAAAATAATGCAGCATAATTTTATTCAGCTGTATAGCCATTCTGGAAAAATTTCAAGTATCATACAGTGACAGTGTGGGCTTTAGATCAATAATTTGATCAGTAATTTAGTTTAAATGGTTAATTTATTTTATTATTTAGATGTATTTCGATGTTTAGTTGAAAAATGTAGTGTCCCCAACTGAGCACGCCAAGCCAGAGGCAACAGTGGCAAGGAACCAAAACCCCATTTGGTGACCTAATGGAGAAAAATAAACCTTGGGAGAAACCAGGCTCAGTCGGGGTGCCAGTTCTCCTCTGGCCAATTAACAAACAGCGTATTATTATTATTATTCTGGCAGTTTTACAGCTCGGAGGTCATAATAGATCAGAATATTCGAGGGACCGGGGGCAACATGCTGGAGACGGGTTTATTGAGGATGATGTTGATTAAATAATTATTAAAGTGCAATATTCGAATGATCGGAGGCAACACGCTGGAGACGGGTTTATTGAGGATGACATATCGATTTAAGTATTATTTAATTGTAATATTCGAACAATCTGAGTCAACACGCCAGAGACGGGTTTATTGAGATGCCGTGTCGATGAGGCAGTTTCAGGGGGAGTCTAATCACGGTCTCCCAGACACTTCGGGGTCCTGTGTTGGTCTTCTCTGGGCGCAGGTCCACCATCTGAACTGGATACGGCCTGGATCCGGCTGACTGCAGTAAACCTCGGGATAAAACAGAGAGACTATCATTAGCGCAGGTGCCATTCTTCTGATGATGTAACGAGTACATCAGGTGTTATGGGAAGTGTTCCCGGTTCCGGCTGACCTAGTTAATGCAGCCTAACAATCATTTCATTGAAAAAGTGTTTTATGTGTATGCCACAGTAAAGAGATGTGTTTTTAGTCTAGATTTAAACTGACAGAGTGTGTCTGCTTCCCGAACAATGTTAGGAAGACTGTTCCAGAGTTTAGGTGCTAAATAGGAAAACGATCGACCACCTGCAGTTGATTTGGATATTCTCGGTATGATCAACTGGCCAGAATTTTGAGACCGCAGTAGACGTGATGGAGTATAATATGTTAAGAGCTCGCTCAAGTATTGGGGAGCTAAACCATTTAGTGCTTTGTAAGTAGTAAGTAAGATTTTAAAATTTATGCGATGTTTAATAGGCAGCCAGTGCAGTGTTGACAGAACTGGGCTAATATGGTCATACTTCCTGGTTCTAGTAAGAACTCGAGCTGCTGTGTTTTGGACCAGCTGGAGTTTATTTATTAAGCGAGCAGGGCAACCACCCAGTAGAGCATTACAATAATCTAACCTTGAGGTCATGAACGCATGAACTAACTGTTCAGCATTTTGCATTGAGAGCATGTGCCGTAATTTAGATATATTTTTAAGATGGTAGAAAGCAGTTTTACAGATGCTAGAAACGTGGCTTTCAAACGAAAGATTGGTATCAAAGAGCACACCCAGGTTCCTCACTGACGACGAGGACTTGACAGAACAGCCATCAAGTGTTAGACAGTATTCTAGGTTACTACTTGTGGAGCTTTTTTGTCCAATAATTAAAAATTCAGTTTTTTCTGAATTGAGTTGCAGGAAATTACCAGTCATCCAATGTTTTATATCAGCTATGCATTCCGTTAATCTTGTGAATTGGTAAGTTTCTTCAGGGCGTGAAGAAATATAGAGCTGAGTATCGTCAGCATAACAATGAAAACTAACGCCATGCTTCCTAATGATATCTCCCAGTGGTAGCATGTACAGGGTGAAGAGTAGCGGTCCTAGCACTGAGCCTTGTGGTACTCCATACTGAACTTGCGATCGGTGTGACATATCTTCATTTACTACTACAAACTGATAACGGTCGCATAGGTATGATTTAAACCATGATAATGCAATTCCACTAATACCTACATAATTTTCGAGTCTATTCAAAAGAATGTTGTGGTCGATAGTATCAAATGCAGCGCTAAGATCGAGTAACACTAATAGAGAGATACAGCCACGATCGGATGATAAGAGCAAATCATTTGTAACTCTGACGAGAGCAGTCTCAGTGCTATGATACGGTCTAAATCCTGACTGGAAATCCTCACAGATACCATTTCTTTCTAAAAAGGAACATAATTGTGAAGACACTGCCTTTTCAAGTATTTTTGACAGAAAGGGTAGATTTGAGATTGGTCTATAATTGACTAAATCTGTAGGATCAAGTTGCGGTTTTTTAATAAGTGGTTTAATAATAGCCAACTTAAAAGTTTTCGGTACATATCCTAATGACAAAGATGAATTAATGATATTAAGAAGAGGATCTATGACCTCTGGTAGCATCTCTTTTAATAGCCTAGTTGGTATAGGGTCGAGCATACATGTTGTCGATTTTGATGATTTAACGAGTTTAGCCAATTCTTCTTCTCCTATAGCAGTGAATGAGTGTAATTTTTCCTCAGTGACACTACAATGCTCTGTCTGATGTGATGCTGTATTAGACGGCTGCATGGTTAAAATTTTTTTCCTAATATTATCAATCTTACATGTGAAGAAGTTCATAAAGTCATTACTGCTGTGCTGTTTACAATCATCAGAAGTTGAAGCTTTATTTTTGGTTAATTTAGCCACTGTATCGAATAAATACCTTGGGTTGTGTTTGTTTTCTTCCAAGAGAGTTGAGAAATAAGCAGATCTAGCCGTTTTTACAGCCTTTCTGTATGTGATCATGTGCTCTTTCCACGAATTACGAAATACCTCTAATTTTGTTTTCTTCCAGCTGCGCTCCATTTTTCTGGCTGCTGTTTTAAGAGCCCGGGTGTGCTCGTTGTACCACGGCGTTGGACTATTTTCTTTAATCCTCTTTAAGCGCAGAGGAGCAACTGTGTCTAAAGTACTGGAAAAGAGAGAGTCAATAGTTTCTGTTGCAACATCGAGTTCTTCAATACTATCTGGGATGCTGAGCAGATGATACTGATGAGGAAGATTATTTAAAAAGCAATCTTTAGTAGCGGCAGTGATTGTCCTGACATTTTTAAAGCGAGGGGGCGGCTTTGCAACCTTAGCTAAATTAAGTATACATGATACTAAGTAATGATCTGAGATGTCATCGCTCTGCTGCAGAATTTCAACGGTATCAATATTTATTCCATGTGACAATATTAGGTCTAAAGTATGATTATGGCGATGAGTGGCTCCTGACACGTGTTGCCTAACTCCAATAGAGTTTAGTGTGTCTTTAAATGCTAATCCCAATACGTCTTTTCCGTTATCTACATGGATATTAAAATCACCAACAATTAGTACTTTATCTACGGCCAGTACTAACTCTGATAGAAAATCAGCAAATTCTTTGATAAAATCTGTATTATGCCCTGGTGGCCTGTATACAGTAGCTAACACAAATGTTGAACGGGTTTTATCATGTACACTACATAGCGTTACATAAAGCACCAAAACTTCGAAGGAATTATATTTGAAACTAGACTTCTGAGTAATACTGAAGATATTATTATAAATTACAGCAACCCCTCCCCCTTTACCTTTCAGACGCGGCTCATGTTTATAACTATAATCTTGGGGGGTGGACTCATTTAAGGTAATGTAGTCGTCAGGTTTTAGCCAGGTTTCTGTCAAACACAGCACATCTAGATTATTATCTGTAATAATATCATTAACAATAAGCGCTTTTGGGGAAAGGGATCTAATATTCAGCAACCCAAGCTTTATCAATTGTTCATCTGTATTATATATTTTGTTTATTTGTTGGACTTCAATTAAATTTTTACTGTTGAATGGTTTTGATGTTTTTTTGTATTTACTAATTCGGGGAACAGACACAGTCTCTATATGATAATATCTAGGTGAAAGAGTCTCTATGTGCTGGGATTTATCTGACTCCGGTAACGTGAGACAGCTAGCAGACGGTCGGTTTAGCCAGTTTGTCTGCTTCCTGACCTGGGCCCTAGTGAGTCAAGGTTTAGCTCTAAGACTATGTGCCAGATTACTAGAGAGAAGAGCGGCACCACCCCAAGAGGGATGGATGCCATCCTTCTTCAACAGGTCAGGTCTGCCCCAAAAACTTTTCCAATTGTCTATGAACCCTATGTTATTTTGCAGACACCACTTAGACAACCAGCCATTGAGTGATGATAGTCTGCTAACTATCTCATCGCTCCTTTTTGCCGGGAGCGGTCCAGAACAAAAAACAGCCTCAGACATCGTTCTAGCTAGTTCACACACCTCTTTAATGTTAATTTTGGTGATCTCCGACTGGCGAAGTCGAACATCATTAGTGCCGACGTGAATAATAATCTTAGAGAATTTACGATTAGCTTTAGCCAGCACTTTTAAATTTGCTTTGATGTCAGGTGCTCTGGCTCCCGGTAAACAAGTGACTATGGTGGCTGGTGTCTCTATCTTCACGTTCCGTGTAATAGAATCGCCAATGACTAGGGCACTTTCAACAGGATACTCAGTGGGTGCTTCACTGAGAGGGGAGAACCTGTTTGATGTTCTAACCGGAACGGAAAAGCGGTTCTTTGGTCTGCGACTATGCTGCCTCACTGTTACCCAGTTTCCCTGCTGCGAGGGCCCTGCAGCCGGAACCGAAGAATGTACAGAGTTCACTAAGCTATTCGCATCCAAATCAGTGTCTAAAGCTGTTACATCCTCACTACTCTCAGATAAAGTATGGATGCGTGTTTCTAATTCTGAAATCTTCTCCGTCAGCCTAACTATCTCCTTACATTTATCACATGTGAAGCCCTGTTCGCCAGCGGAGAAGCCTACACTGAACATGCGACATGCAGTGCAGGTGATAATGACAGGAGAAGACATGACTTACCGTGTTTGTTGATTAATCCAATTTACCACTTACCACAATCGTTTGCTGGACACAATTTACTAATCCAAGTTATGAACTCAGAAAAAGGGAGACCCGGGTGCAGAGATAACAAGCTAACAGGCTAGCAAAATGCTAACGTGTGATGGTGATTTAGATTAAAAGCTAGCGATGTCAAATTTAACGTGATAGGCAATTTTTAAACAATGTATGGTGATGAGCAAGTTATATTTAGCAGTAGAAGAAAGAGGAAATATCAAAATAAAGATTCAAACGTAAGCAAGGCTCTACAGAGCTACAGACTTGAGCTACAGAGCAACAGACACAGCAGGCAGACAGGAGCAATCGATCAGGCAGGAGCAATCCAATCACTCTCCCTCCCTTCCTTAACCCGATTGAGGAATTTTTCTCCGCATGGAGATGGAAGGTTCATGATAGGCACCCTCATGAACAAGTCACTCTTCTCCAGGCCATGGATGAAGCCTGCAATGACATTACAGCAGACCAGTGTCAGGCCTGGATTCGCCATGCCCGAAGGTTTTTTCCCAAGATGTTTGGCTAATGAAAACATCCATTGTGATGTAGATGAGAACCTGTGGCCAAATCCACAACACAGAGTTGATGACAATGCAGAAGTACAGTAATCACTCATGTTTTGTTTCTAGTACAAGCAAGCAAGAACACTACATTTGATGTTTTACAGTACTGTCTTTTCTTTTCTATTTCATAGATAATTATTTTTGATGATTAGTTTTATAAATAAACCTATGTTGTGATTGTACTGTAGTTTTGCATCAATATATTAAAAACTTTGTTCAATGATTCCACTGTGTCTGTAGTATTCTCTCTACTACTGCAGTACTTTTACAGAGATTTACTGTACATGTAGTACCATAATGAAACCTGTATCACTTATTTTGTTCTACAATATTTAATGATTGTACGAACAATAACACAGTGAAACTATCAGTTGCTTCTGTGTGGGTGATCTATAGTTATGTTTCAATGGTATTTCACAGTAAATTTGTTTTTTGAACCAATGATTGTGCAAGTGCAAGATTTCTTTAAAGATGTGAATGCACAATGTAATGTTTTGAACATTAGATAGCCTGTGTTACAAGTGATAACCGTTTTGTGTCTAGAGTTGTGAAAAATGGCATCAAGGTTCTGAAAATAGTAACTAAGTGATTGTAAAAAACTGTAATTTGAGCGTCAACCTTGTGGAGTAGATGTAAAGCAGACACAAATCAGTTACAGCGCTGCTGGAAAGTTTGTTGCAGAATCTGTGAAAATGTGAATCATTTTAAGGGATCATACAAAATTCATGTTATTTTTTATTTAGTGCTGTTCTGAATAAGATATTTTACATAAAAGGTGTTTACATATAGTCCACAAGACAAAAAACAGCTGAATTTATTTGAATAACCCGTTCAAAAGTTTATGAACCCTTGATTCTTGATCCTGTGTGTCGTTGATCCACTGATGATCCACGGCTGTGTGTGTGTGTGAGTGTGAGTGAGTGTGTGTCGTTCCCTGATGATCCACGGCTGTGTGTGTGTGTGAGTGTGAGTGAGTGTGTGTCGTTCCCTGATGATCCACGGCTGTGTGTGTGTGTGTGTGTGTGTGTGTGAGTGAGTGTGTGTCGTTTCCTGATGATCCACGGCTGTGTGTGTGTGTGTGTGTGTGTGTGTGTGTGTGAGAGTGTGTGTCATTCCCTGATGATCCACAGCTGTGTGTGTGTGTGTGTGTCGTTCCCTGTTGATCCACGGCTGTGTGTGTGTGTGTGTGTGTGTGAGAGAGTGTCGTTCCCTGTTGATCCACGGCTGTGTGTGTGTGTGTGTGTGTGTGTATGTGTGAGAGTGTCGTTCCCTGTTGATCCACGGCTGTGTGTGTGTGTGTGTGTGTGAGAGTGTCGTTCCCTGTTGATCCACGGCTGTGTGTGTGTTGTTCCCTGATGATCCACGGCTGTGTGTGGGGATTATCATGGAACCACACACACACACACACACACACACAGACGGAACGACACACAGAATCAAGGCTATGTAAACTTTTGAACGGGTCATTTTTATAAATTCAGCTGTTTTTTGTCTTGTGGACTATATGTGAACATCTTTTATGTAAAATATCTTATTCAGGACAGCACTAAATAAAAACATAACATGCATTTTGTATGATCCCTCGTATTTTGTTAAAATCTTCATTTTCACAGATTCTGCAATCTGCAGTGCTGTAAATGTGTAAAGCAGCTGGTTTTGGGAGAGATTTGGTATCTTGGCAAGTCTGAGACATTTAGACTCTTTTAAAGCTCGAGAGGAGGCACAAATGAGAATATTTTCTCAAGAGATTCCATTATTATTCTCATTTCTGTGGTATGCTGATCTAATTTGTGAGATTTCTTTCCTATAGGAATGAGAATGCAACTATTTTATTTCTATTTGGTCCAAGGAAACGATTAATCTCAGAATCATCAGTACACTAGTCTAAGAAGGGCAAAGCATCTGCAGAAAACTCTGCTATATTACACATATTTGTAGTAGTTGCAAATCTCACTAGCTTCCAAACATTCACGAATGAGGGGAATGAATTTGCTATTTAAATATTTGCTAGATGTTATTGCAACGTAGGCTTATTGGAAAACCTTTACCTACAATTCAGAGAAGGGTCTGAATGCAGAGCCACAGTTTTACTCCACAGCAGTTTTGCACGCACATGTGCATT
The DNA here is from genome assembly GCA_033150135.1 of Gobio occitaniae. Classification (NCBI taxonomy): domain Eukaryota; kingdom Metazoa; phylum Chordata; class Actinopteri; order Cypriniformes; family Gobionidae; genus Gobio; species Gobio occitaniae. The sequence goes on from JARQWZ010001086.1 coordinate 346,437, forward strand.
TCGTCGTGAGAGTTTTATAAAATAATATGCTCACACTTTCAACCTGTTTGAAATTAAGTTTTATTTGTGTTCAAGTTTATGCATTTACCCCAGGCAGAATCAATCAACTTGAGGATAGTTATCTTGACAATTTCCCCTTGAATGTCTATTCGAAAGTTTGTTTGTTATATCAGGCTTTGAGAAATAAAGTGTGTTTATTATACCAGGCTGTTCGTTTGTGGAGGAAAAACGTAAAAGATTAAAGTGTTCATGACACAAGCATTGTTTTATTTCAGTAAAGGAGCCTGAAGGCCAGCGAGCAACAGCAGATGCAAAAAAGAGCAGCAGGAGCAAAAATAACCATTAGATGGTTTTAGGACAAAACAGTCGCTGAGATTTAAAAATTAATTGTGACCGCGCGGGCAAAACTACTGTAGAGAAACAGACAGACAGATATTATTGACAATTCACTGCAGTTGCCATCTCAACTGAACACTAGTGGCAGGAGAACACCAACAACTTTTATTCCTTTTGACACAAAATATGATTACAGGGGCAGATTATTGATTAACTCTTTCCCCGCCGGGAAACTTTTTTGATCATTTTCACAAAAAGTTCATGACCCTTAGAATATGTTGTATGAATATCTGAACATGCAATACATCAAAAGAAAGATAAGACCCTCTGCTTTTGAACTAAAAACCGGTTTTATTCTAGCTTCATGCATTCTTTTTTTTAAATCAAAATTTGAGTTTTATAAAAAAAAATATATATTTTAACAAAGAGCTGAGAAATCGCGTTTTTGTCAAAGACTACATCCAGGTGGCATTCAGAATGATAATCAAAACACAGATGGAGTCCATCAACACCCCAAAGCTTCACAGTCCTAGAGCTCGCCCTGGGTCCACATTTCATTCAGGCAGTTTTGATTTACACTCACCTAAAGGATTATTAGGAACACATACTAATACTGTGTTTGACCCTTTCGCCTTCAGAACTGCCTTAATTCTACGTGGCATTGATTCAACAAGGTGCTGAAAGCATTCTTCAGAAATGTTGGCCCATATTGATAGGAGAGCATCTTGCAGTTGATGGAGATTTGTGGGATGCACATCCAGGGCACGAAGCTCCCGTTACACCACATCCCAAAGATGCTCTATTGGGTTGAGATCAGGTGACTGTGGGGGCCATTTTAGTTCAGTGAACTCATTGTCATGTTCAAGAAACCAATTTGAAATGATTGGAGCTTTGTGTCATGGTGCATTATCCTGCTGGAAGTAGCCATCAGAGGATGGGTACATGGTGGTCATAAAGGGATGGACATGGTCAGAAACAATGCTTAGGTAGGCCGTGGCATTTAAACGATGCCCAATTGGCACTAAGGGGCCTAAAGTGTGCCAAGAAAACATCCCCCACACCATTACACCACCACCAGCAGCCTGCACAGTGGTAACAAGGCATGATGGATCCATGTTCTATTTCTGTTTACGCCAAATTCTGACTCTACCATCTGAATGTCTCAACAGAAATCGAGACTCATCCGACCAGGCAACATTTTTCCAGTCTTCAACTGTCCAATTTTGGTGAGCTTGTGCAGATTGTAGCCTCTTTTTCCTATTTGTAGTGGAGATGAGTGGTACCCGGTGGGGTCTTCTGCTGTTGTAGCCCATCCGCCTCAAGGTTGTGCGTGTTGTGGCTTCACAAATGCTTTGCTGCATACCTCGGTTGTAACGAGTGGTTATTTCAGTCAAAGTTGCTCTTCTATCAGCTTGAATCAGTCGGCCCATTCTCCTCTGACCTCTAGCATCAACAAGGCATTTTCGCCCACAGGACTGCCGCATACTGGATGTTTTTCCCTTTTCACACCACTCTTTGTAAACCCTAGAAATGGTTGTGCGTGAAAATCCCAGTAACTGAGCAGATTGTGAAATACTCAGACCGGCCCGTCTGGCACCAACAACCATGCCACGCTCAAAATTGCTTAAATCACTTTTCTTTCCCATTCTGACATTCAGTGTGGAGTTCAGGAGATTGTCTTGACCAGGACCACACCCCTAAATGCATTTAAGCAACTGCCATGTGATTGGTTGATTAGATAATTGCATTAATGAGAAATTGAACAGGTGTTCCTAATAATCCTTTAGGTGAGTGTATATGCTGTAATATGATTGCATTATTTTCATAGACTAAAAAAATATGGACGTTCACCCGTAGGTTTCTGCAGAGCATTTCTGAATCCCAAAAGTGTGCGTTGTCCCAAAAGTGTAAGTGTCCTTTGCCATCTTGGCAGCACGTCATCGCCCGTCACTCCCGGATAACAGAAAATGGGCAAAGAGGCGGGACGTGGGCGGAGCTGAAGTGACGTGATGAGTAACAGACAGCAGACAAACGGCAATCCACCTGTCACTCAAGTGGCCACGCCCTTAATCATGCAGAACTTTAAAGCTTTTTATAATTTAAACGGATGAGTTATAAAAAAAATTCACTCCCCTCACAGTTCTCAGTTGCCAGTCGATGAATCTCAGTTTAAGTCACTTCCAAGTTGGATTCATTCTGAGCTCAAAACACTTTTACACATAGTGGATGATTTGTAAACGAATACATTTTGAGGTTTGCATCACACAATCAGCTCCAATTGTGTGGCTTTTCTGATGTACTCTAACCCTATCCCACTTGCTCAGTAGCCCAGCTGGTACAGCACTGCATTTGGGATGTGAGTCACCATAAAAGAGCTCGCTAAAGCAGCATATTGTGTGTTTTTATCTCACATTTGCTTCTGTAAGACTATGTAGGGTACTTTATTTTCAAATGTAATAGCGCATTAACCTTTTAGTGCCAATCACTGGACATTTCATTTCTGAACCGCTGCACTATGAACAACCAACTTAATAAAAGTTTCAAATAAAGCTGAATGTGCTTTTAGCACCGCTCACTGGACATTTCGTTGTGAAAGCGTTGTGAAATGTGCAAGAAACAATGTAATATAGGGCCCAGAAACATATGATAACTTTGTGTTTTCAGATAACTCGTTTTCTACTTCCATTGTAAGAAATTAAATCAGTATGCATAAAGTTGAGTGAACTGCCATTAGCACGCTTTGAGTTGTCCGTTTTTTTAGTGAACAATTGGAGATGATTGAAAAGTTTCTGTTATGCTCTGTCTCTCATGTCTCTCATGCTGTTTCAGTCAAAAGGCTGAATTTAGAGGTGAAGGACATCGGCGTGCCAGTGTCGTACAAAGACATTTAGATGAAAAAATATCTTTTGTGTGCAACTTTATGTGGCTCCACTTTCACAAGAATAAAGTCTTCATTTTTGTGGCTGTGCAGTAAGACTTTGGCCCCACCGAGTAGACTCGCATTCATAAAAATAAATAAGAAATAAGAAATAAATCTCAAATTCAAGGTGAGAAATATATTTTCTTTTGACCAGTGCATTTCTGTGACTACTACTATTAGTCTGAAAGTGCTGCCCCTTTTATAGCATTTATATTCACTACATCAGGGTCAAATTCTCACTATTAACTATGACCTTTGCCTCAATAAACTCCTAATTTACTGCTTATTAATAGTTAGTAAGGTAGTTGTTAAGTTTAGCATTAAAGGATGTAGAATACAGTCATGCAGAATAAGGCATTAGTATGTGCTTTATAAGCACTAATAAACAGCCAATATACTAGTAATGTGCATGTTAATAAGCAACTAGTTAATAGTGAGAATTGGACCCTACACTAAAGTGTTACCTTAACTTTTTAGGTTAACTTTTTCTTGCTTTACTCATTATTTTTCATGAAATTAGATGGATGATAACTAGATGCAACACGCGAAAGGCAAGTAAAACCTATACTAGTCGCTTACATGTGACCCTGGACCACAAAACCAGTCATGAGGGTCAATTTTTTAAAAATAAATAAACTTTCCATTGATGTATGGTTTGTTAAGACAATATTTGGCGGAGATAAAACTATTTGAAAATCTGGAATCTGAGGGTGCAAACAAATCTAAATATTGAGAAAATAGCCTTTAACCCCTTAACTAAATAACCTGGCGGGACGCCTGACACTCTTTTTATGATCGCCTTTTTTCGTATCACATATTTAAGTAATTATCATAAATTAGGTATCATTCGAAAACTTTCGAACTCAAAATTCGTCCTGTGAAAACCGTTATGAAATAAGACGTTGTGTTACCATGGAAACGGTACTCTAAATTCTTCTACTGGGCTCCTCCCCCTATAGTTGGTGGTGTCATGTTTCATATTACAAAATGTATTTGAAATACTTTATAATCAAAATCTTTTCTAATCTTGACAAAACACATATCGTCGGAAAGGTCTGAGTCTCAAGGTTCCATATTTGGTGACTGTTTTGTGATGGAAGTGATATTTGGACAGAAATTTACAGGAAAATAAATTTTTGTCGATCAATGGAATGAGTGTCACCCGGTGGCTATTTTTGGTACAGCGCCTAAACAAAATCTCATGGGGACTTCAATTTTTGTGATCTCAACTTCAAATTTGGAACACAACTTGGTTAGACACATGTCTTTGATTTTATAGTAATTTTAGAGTAAAAATGTTCTTTGTAAAATAAATATTTTATTTAAAATAAAATATTTAGTGCAGTATTTTTCATTTACAGTAAATGTAAACTTCCGTAACTTTTTCATACTTTCATATTTTGAAATGCTTTCACTTCAGCAATAATCTGCTGAGTGTCTTCTTTAAAACAAGATCAAACTATATAGGTATATATATTCCAAAGCATTCTTGAATTACTATTTAAGTTTGGATAGTGCATTTTCATGACTAACCTCTTAACTGTCACCCCCCTTTTTGAGAACAAAGTTAAAATATCTTCATGAAACACGATCTTTACTTAATATCCTAATGGTTTTTGGCTTCAAAGAAAAAAATATAATTTTCACCCATACAATGTAATGTTGGCTATTGCCACAGATATACCCGTGAGACGCAGGACTGGTTTTGTGGCTGATATCTTTTATGGCTAAAGACAATATCATTGTGTTTTTAGTGCAGTGTTGTGTGGCTACAGAAGCTGATTTCATCCCTGCATCCTCACCAATTGCCATTGCAAATCAAGAATGCATGGGGTCCCTCAGACAGAAAGACTATAACAGATGAATAATTGAGAGCCTGATGCCAGAATGAAGGCGCACATTAAACATCGGCCCACTGGAATCGACTGGCCCTGACGTGCCGTAAGCTATAGGCCTAATGTAAATAATTAGTTCTTTCCCCCAACACTCCGATAATGAGTCCTATAAAATGGGCAATGGCCTGCATGTGTATTTAAGACTGGCTATAAAACCAGAGTGAAAGAGGCATCGGGGGCCCTACCGCGACTAGCGTGGGAGAAAGTGTAATGTGATGCTTTGAAACTGTGGAGTTATTCATAATTTACAGTACTTAAGCTACAGACAAGATGCTCACCAGAAAAAGTAGTTGCACTTACAAAATACTAGCTATTTAATCTGGCACAATCAGCTTCTCAATTACAATATGCAGGCACAGAGATCCAGGGCAGCTAATTTATGTACAAATGTACAATTTATGTACATTAATACTGGAGCTGATTATTGATTATTAAACAGCAAAAGCACAAACTAAACAAAAACGGCAGCCCTTGCGGCACACCCTAAATGTCTTGTTTTGTGCACCTTCATTATGGATTTTGATTGTTCTCTGAGAAACATAACATTTATACTTAAAGAAGTACTAGCAAACAAACAACCTAAACTAAATTGATGAATATTGTCATGTAAACCAAAAATATAGTTACTTTAAAAGACACCCAGTATTCAGTAATATCAACTTGACTGCGCCGACAGTATCGTATGAATATAGAACTGATTTGACCTGAATAATGAAACTATTGTCTAGAGCTGCTTTATGGCTGAATCAAATTGTATGAATATATCAACATGAATATGTTATTGAACTGAATTTAATCAAGTCTGAAATTACACTATTTTCTTTTTGAGCTGTTTTACACCTGAAATTGTGTTTGTTTCACAACTTTGCAACATCAATAATGTTATTTTCGAGTTTATCACTGTGAAGCTGCTTTGAAACAATCCGTATTGTACACAGTTAAAAAAATGCTGAATTGTTTTGAATTGTTTGAACAACCCAAATATGGAGAAAACCCAACCGTTGGGTTAACAATTTAATTTCTAACCCAACGGCTGGGTTTGTCCATATTTGATCCAAGTTTGGGTCGAAACAACCCATTTTTTAGAGTGTACAATAACCCAAAGTATATCCCAAGTTGGGTTGAAAATGGACTAACCCAGCAATTGGATTGTTTTAACCCAGTGTTTGGGTTGTTTTAACCCAGTGGTTGGGTTAACTGTTTGCTTAAAACAACCCAATTTCTGGGTTAGTCCAATTTCAACCCAACTTGGGTTATTTTAACCCAGCATTTTTTAGAGTGTATACACACTGGGTTGATATGGACACGTTTTTTTTGGCATTGAGATGACTGGTAAAATCAACCTGAATTCACCCTAGCTAGTGGTTTGTTCACTCTAAAAAATGCTGGGTTAAAAACAACCCAAGTTGGGTTGAAAAAGGACTAACCCAGCAATTGGGTTGTTTTAACCCAGCGGTTGGGTTAAATGTTTGCTTAAAACAACCCAAATGCTGGGTTAAAAACAACCCAAGTTGGGTTGAAAATGGACACAACCAGCGGTTGGGTTAAACATTTTCCCAAAGTGCTGGGCAGTTTTATTTAACCCAACTTTTGTTTAAAAATTACTGTATTGCTTGCTTAAAATGAACCCAAAGTATGTTGGGAAATCAGAGACATAATTACTAGAGGCAACAATAATGATCAAAAGGTGAACATTTATTAATAAGCAATTTAATAAATGTTTATTTTATAATTATTATTAATTTATTCAATGTATTAACCTCTTAAGCTCTGGGACCATTTTTTGGGGGGATTTCCGCCTGGATTTTCCCTAACAAAATTGAAAAGCTTCCCATACCCACATATACCCCTTTTCCACCGATGCAGTGCTGGTGCTGGTTCGGAGCCAGAGCCTAGTTTCAAATCGGTTCTTTGTCTTTCCAAAGCACCAGCTCCGGACCAGGAAAAGTGGTTCTTCAGTTGCACCAAAACATTGCTGGTCTAGATGTAAGAACCGTTTGCGTCAGGGGCTGGGGTTACCGTGGGCTAACCTACCCTTAAACTGACCCACGTCCCTAACCCTACCCTTAAACTGACCCACACCACCACACCTGTCCCTAACCCTACCCTTAAACTGACCCATACAACCACACCTGTCCCTAACCCTACCCTTAAACTGACCCACACCACCACACCTGTCCCTAACCCTACCCTTAAACTGACCCATACAACCACACCTGTCCCTAACCCTACCCTTAAACTGAACCATACAACCACACCTGTCCCTAACCCTACCCTTAAACTGACCCACACCACCACACCTGTCCCTAACCCTACCCTTAAACTTACCCATACCACCACACCTGTCCCTAACCCTATCCTTAAACTGACCCACACCACCACACCTGTCCCTAACCCTACCCTTAAACTGACCCACACCACCACACCTGTCCCTAACCCTACCCTTAAACTGACCCACACCACCACACCTGTACCTAACCCTACCCTTAAACTTACCCATACCACCACACCTGTCCCTAACCCTATCCTTAAACTGACCCACACCACCACACCTGTCCCTAACCCTACCCTTAAACTGACCCACACCACCACACCTGTCCCTAACCCTACCCTTAAACTGACCCACACCACCACACCTGTACCTAACCCTACCCTTAAACTTACCCATACCACCACACCTGTCCCTAACCCTACCCTTAAACTTACCCATACCACCACACCTGTCCCTAACCCTACCCTTAAACTGACCCACACCACCACACCTGTCCCTAACCCTACCTTTAAACTGACCCATACAACCACACCTGTCCCTAACCCTACCCTTAGACTGACCCACACCACCACACCTGTCCCTAACCCTACCCTTAAACTGACCCATACAACCACACCTGTCCCTAACCCTACCCTTAAACTGACCCACACCACCACACCTGTCCCTAGCCCTACCCTTAAACTGACCCACACCACCACACCTGTCCCTAACCCTACCCTTAAACTGACCCATACAACCACACCTGTCCCTAACCCTACCCTTAAACTGACCCACACCACCACACCTGTCCCTAGCCCTACCCTTAAACTGACCCACACCACCACACCTGTCCCTAACCCTACCCTTAAACTGACCCATACAACCACACCTGTCCCTAACCCTACCCTTAAACTGACCCACACCACCACACCTGTCCCTAACCCTATCCATAAACTGACCCACACCACCACACCTGTCCCTAACCCTACCCTTAAACTGACCCACACCACCACACCTGTCCCTAACCCTACCCTTAAACTGACCCATACAACCACACCTGTCCCTAACCCTACCCTTAGACTGACCCACACCACCACACCTGTCCCTAACTTTACCCTTAAACTGACCCACACCACCACACCTGTCCCTAACCCTACCCTTAAACTGACCCATACAACCACACCTGTCCCTAACCCTACCCTTAGACTGACGCACACCACCACACCTGTCCCTAACTTTACCCTTAAACTGACCCACACCACCACACATGTCCTTAACCCTACCCTTAAACTTACCCACACCACCACACCTGTCCCTAACCCTACCCTTAAACTTACCTATACCACCACACCTGTCCCTAACCCTACCCTTAAACTGACCCACACCACCACACCTGTCCCTAACCCTACCCTTAAACTGACCCACACCACCACACCTGTCCCTAACCCTACCCTTAAACTGACCCACACCACTACACCTGTCCCTAACCCTACCCTTAAACTTACCTATACCACCACACCTGTCCCTAACCCTACCCTTAAACTGACCCACACCACCACACCTGTCCCTAACCCTACCCTTAAACTGAACCACACCACCACACCTATCCCTAACCCTACCCTTAAACTGACCCACACCACCACACCTGTCCTTAACCCTACCCTTAGACTGACCCATACCACCACACCTGTCCCTAACCCTACCCTTAAACTGACCCATACAACCACACCTGTCCCTAACCCTACCCTTAAACTGACCCACACCACCACACCTGTCCCTAGCCCTACCCTTAAACTGACCCACACCACCACACCTGTCCCTAACCCTACCCTTAAACTGACCCATACAACCACACCTGTCCCTAACCCTACCCTTAAACTGACCCACACCACCACACCTGTCCCTAACCCTATCCATAAACTGACCCACACCACCACACCTGTCCCTAACCCTACCCTTAAACTGACCCACACCACCACACCTGTCCCTAACCCTACCCTTAAACTGACCCATACAACCACACCTGTCCCTAACCCTACCCTTAGACTGACCCACACCACCACACCTGTCCCTAACTTTACCCTTAAACTGACCCACACCACCACACCTGTCCCTAACCCTACCCTTAAACTGACCCATACAACCACACCTGTCCCTAACCCTACCCTTAGACTGACGCACACCACCACACCTGTCCCTAACTTTACCCTTAAACTGACCCACACCACCACACATGTCCTTAACCCTACCCTTAAACTTACCCACACCACCACACCTGTCCCTAACCCTACCCTTAAACTTACCTATACCACCACACCTGTCCCTAACCCTACCCTTAAACTGACCCACACCACCACACCTGTCCCTAACCCTACCCTTAAACTGACCCACACCACCACACCTGTCCCTAACCCTACCCTTAAACTGACCCACACCACTACACCTGTCCCTAACCCTACCCTTAAACTTACCTATACCACCACACCTGTCCCTAACCCTACCCTTAAACTGACCCACACCACCACACCTGTCCCTAACCCTACCCTTAAACTGACCCACACCACCACACCTGTCCCTAACCCTACCCTTAAACTGACCCACACCACTACACCTGTCCCTAACCCTACCCTTAAACTGAACCACACCACCACACCTATCCCTAACCCTACCCTTAAACTGACCCACACCACCACACCTGTCCTTAACCCTACCCTTAGACTGACCCATACCACCACACCTGTCCCTAACCCTACCCTTAAACTGACCCACACCACCACACCTGTCCCTAACCCTACCCTTAAACTGACCCATACAACCACACCTGTCCCTAACCCTACCCTTAGACTGACCCACACCACCACACCTGTCCCTAACCCTACCCTTAAACTGACCCATACAACCACACCTGTCCCTAACCCTACCCTTAAACTGACCCACACCACCACACCTGTCCCTAGCCCTACCCTTAAACTGACCCACACCACCACACCTGTCCCTAACCCTACCCTTAAACTGACCCATACAACCACACCTGTCCCTAACCCTACCCTTAAACTGACCCACACCACCACACCTGTCCCTAACCCTATCCTTAAACTGACCCACACCACCACACCTGTCCCTAACCCTACCCTTTAACTGACCCACACCACCACACCTGTCCCTAACCCTACCCTTAAACTGACCCATACAACCACACCTCTCCCTAACCCTACCCTTAGACTGACCCACACCACCACACCTGTCCCTAACTTTACCCTTAAACTGACCCACACCACCACACCTGTCCCTAACCCTACCCTTAAACTGACCCATACAACCACACCTGTCCCTAACCCTACCCTTAGAATGACGCACACCACCACACCTGTCCCTAACTTTACCCTTAAACTGACCCACACCACCACACATGTCCTTAACCCTACCCTTAAACTTACCCACACCACCACACCTGTCCCTAACCCTACCCTTAAATTTACCTATACCACCACACCTGTCCCTAACCCTACCCTTAAACTGACCCACACCACCACACCTGTCCCTAACCCTACCCTTAAACTGACCCACACCACCACACCTGTCCCTAACCCTACCCTTAAACTGACCCACACCACTACACCTGTCCCTAACCCTACCCTTAAACTGAACCACACCACCACACCTATCCCTAACCCTACCCTTAAACTGACCCACACCACCACACCTGTCCTTAACCCTACCCTTAGACTGACCCATACCACCACACCTGTCCCTAATTCTACCCTTAAACTGACCCACACCACCACACCTGTCCTTAACCCTACCCTTAGACTGACCCATACCACCACACCTGTCCCTAACCCTACCCTTAAACTGACCCACACCACCACACCTGTCCCTAACCCTAACCCTATCCTTATACTTACCCATACCACCACACCTGTCCCTAACCCTACCCTTAAACTGACCCACACCACCACACCTGTCCCTAACCCTATACTTAAACTGACCCACACCACCACACCTGTCCCTAACCCTACCCTTAAACTTACCCACACCACCACACCTGTCCCTAACCCTATCCTTAAACTAACCCACACAACCACACCTGTCCCTAACCCTATCCTTAAACTGACCCACACCACCACACCTGTCCTTAACCCTACCCTTAGACTGACCCATACCACCACACCTGTCCCTAACCCTACCCTTAAACTGACCCACACCACCACACCTGTCCCTAACCCTAACCCTAACCCTATCCTTATACTTACCCATACCACCACACCTGTCCCTAACCCTACCCTTAAACTGACCCACACCACCACACCTGTCCCTAACCCTATACTTAAACTGACCCACACCACCACACCTGTCCCTAACCCTACCCTTAAACTTACCCACACCACCACACCTGTCCCTAACCCTATCCTTAAACTGACCCATACAACCACACCTGTCCCTAACCCTACCCTTAAACTGACCCACACCACCACACCTGTCCCTAACCCTATCCTTAAACTGACCCACACCACCACACCTGTCCCTAACCCTTAAACTGACCCACACCACCACACCTGTCCCTAACCCTACCCTTAAACTGACCCATACAACCACACCTGTCCCTAACCCTACCCTTAGACTGACCCACACCACCACACCTGTCCCTAACTTTACCCTTAAACTGACCCACACCACCACACCTGTCCCTAACCCTACCCTTAAACTGACCCATACAACCACACCTGTCCCTAACCCTACCCTTAGACTGACCCACACCACCACACCTGTCCCTAACTTTACCCTTAAACTGACCCACACCACCACACCTCTCCCTAACCCTACCCTTAAACTGACCCACACCACCACACATGTCCTTAACCCTACCCTTATACTTACCCACACCACCACACATGTCCCTAACCCTAGCCTTAAACTTACCTATACCACCACACCTGTCCCTAACCCTACCCTTAAACTGACCCACACCACCACACCTGTCCCTAACCCTACCCTTAAACTGACCCACACCACCACACCTGTCCCTAACCCTACCCTTAAACTGACCCACACCACCACACCTGTCCTTAACCCTACCCTTAGACTGACCCATACCACCACACCTGTCCCTAACCCTACCCTTAAACTGACCCACACCACCACACCTGTCCTTAACCCTACCCTTAGACTGACCCATACCACCACACCTGTCCCTAACCCTACCCTTAAACTGACCCACACCACCACACCTGTCCCTAACCCTAACCCTATCCTTATACTTACCCATACCACCACACCTGTCCCTAACCCTACCCTTAAACTGACCCACACCACCACACCTGTCCCTAACCCTATAATTAAACTGACCCACACCACCACACCTGTCCCTAACCCTACCCTTAAACTTACCCACACCACCACACCTGTGCCTAACCCTATCCTTAAACTAACCCACACAACCACACCTGTCCCTAACCCTATCCTTAAACTGACCCACACCACCACACCTGTCCCTAACCCTACCTTTAAACTTACCCACACCTGTCCCTAACCCTATTCTTAAACTGACCCACACCACCACACCTGTCCCTAACCCTATCCTTAAACTTACCCACACCACCACACCTGTCCCTAACCCTATCCTTAAACTGACCCACACCACCACACCTGTCCCTAACCCTAACCTTAAACTTACCCACACCACCACACCTGTCCCTAACCCTATCCTTAAACTGAACCACACCACCACACCTGTCCCTAACCCTACCCTTAAACTGACCCACACCACCACACCTGTCCCTAACCCTACCCTTAAACTTACCCACACCACCACACCTGTCCCTAACCCTACCCTTAAACTGAACCACACCACCACACCTGTCCCTAACCCTACCCTTAAACTGACCCACACCACCACACCTGTCCTTAACCCTACCCTTAGACTGACCCATACCACCACACCTGTCCCTAACCCTACCCTTAAACTGACCCACACCACCACACCTGTCCCTAACCCTACCCTTTAACTTACCCACACCACCACACCTGTCCCTAACCCTACCCTGAAACTGACCCACACCACCACACCTGTCCCTAACCCTATCCTTAAACTGACCCACACCACCACACCTGTCCCTAACCCTATCCTTAAACTTACCCACACCACCACACCTGTCCCTAACCCTACCCTTTAACTTACCCACACCACCACACCTGTCCCTAACTCTACCCTTAAACTTACCCACACCACCACACCTGTCCCTAACCCTACCCTTAAACTTACCCATATCACCACACCTGTCCCTAACCCTACCCTTAGACTGACCCATACCACCACACCTGTCCCTAACCCTACCCTTAAACTGACCCACACCACCACACCTGTCCCTAACCCTACCCTTTAACTTACCCACACCACCACACCTGTCCCTAACTCTACCCTTAAACTTACCCACACCACCACACCTGTCCCTAACCCTACCCTTAGACTGACCCATACCACCACACCTGTCCCTAACCCTACCCTTAAACTGACCCACACCACCACACCTGTCCCTAACCCTACCCTTTAACTTACCCACACCACCACACCTGTCCCTAACTCTACCCTTAAACTTACCCACACCACCACACCTGTCCCTAACTCTACCCTTAAACTTACCCATACCACCACACCTGTCCCTAACCCTACCCTTAAACTTACCCATACCACCACACCTGTCCCCAACCCTACCCTTAAACTTACCCACACCACCACACCTGTCCCTAACCCTACCCTCAAACTTACCCATACCACCACACCTGTCCCCAACCCTACCCTTAAACTTACCCACACCACCACACTTGTCCCAAACCCTACCCTTAAACTGACCCACACCACCACACCTGTCCCTAACCCTACCCTTAAACTTACCCATACCACCACACCTGTCCCTAACCCTACCCTTAAACTTACCCACATCACCACACCTGTCCCTAACCCTACCCTTAAACTTACCCTTACCACCACACCGGTCCCCAACCCTATCCTTAAACTTACCCACATCACCACACCTGTCCCTAACCCTACCCTTAAACTTACCCACACCACGCACCTGTCCCTAACCCTACCCTTAAACTGACCCACACCACCACACCTGTCCCTAACCCTACCCTTAAACTTACCCACACCACCACACCTGTCCCAAACCCTACCCTTAAACTGACCCACACCACCACACCTCTCCCTAACCCTACCCTTAAACTTACCCATACCACCACACCTGTCCCTAACCCTACCCTTAAACTTTCCCACACCACCACACCTGTCCCAAACCCTACCCTTAAACTGACCCACACCACCACACCTGTCCCTAACCCTACCCTTAAACTTACCCATACCACCACACCTGTCCCTAACCCTACCCTTAAACTTTCCCATACCACCACACCTGTCCCTAACCCTACCCTTAAACTTTCCCATACCACCACACCTGTCCCTAACCCTACCCTTAAACTGACCCACACCACCACACCTGTCCCTAACTTTACCTGTATCATACCTCAATATCAGCAAAATTGTGTGCAATACAAATTGAACACAATAAGTACATTGTACTTATTTTTGATGTAAGTACAGTAGTTAAGGCTAATATAAAGTGGGGCCAAACATTTAACCCAATTGCTGGGTTTGTCCATATTTAACTCAAGTTTGGGTCGAAACAATCCAGCAGTTTTTGAGTGTATACACAGGGTTGTTTGGGACCCGTTTTGCCATTGAGATGACTGGGAAAATGGTCCCAATCAACCTGAATTCACCCTAGCTAGTGTTTTGTGTGCATTTCGAGAATTTTAAGCTCTGTTGAAAAACAGTAATTGAGGCTGTGATGTTCTTTCAGCACTGACTGCCTTTTGCTTATTCCAGTCACGCTTACCCTAAACGAGAAGTGTAGATCTGCACTGCAAACGTTTATAGCTTTTATAAATCATAACAGTGTCTGTCTTTATATTTATTAGGCTGCATCACACTGCACTGCATAATGTTGCATTTTTAGAGCTTGATAGATGTGACCACTTCTACAAAAATTCTCCTTTTTTAGAAAAAATAAGCGAGTACAGATTTGGAATGACAAGTAAATAATGCTTGTTCGAGGGTTTAACTATTGCTTCAATGTGTTTATGCCTTCCGTCAGAGCTTGAAATGCATGCTAGTCGGGGATGGAAAGTTTAAAAAAGTAGACCGTTCTTCCATGTGTCAGCAGAACTTTTAAGGAGGCAAATTGGCTCAGGCTTGCTCAGCTCGTTTATGTTCAGAGCATTTGCATACATCTCACCGTATCGACAAGAGAACGGGTTTTGATCAACTCGCCTCGTAAGACATCCAAGCTTTCATAAAGAAGTCTTATGAGCTGCATTAAATAAGGCAATGTTAACAAGTTAACGTTTCATAAAAGAACACGCGCCATTAGAGCAACGTCAAACCCTGTCAGATAGAAACAAAGCTGCGGGTCAGATCCGTCTCTGTTCTTTCGGCTGTAGGGAAGTGCATGAAGAGAAGACTAGCGCGCGACGGAGGCTAATTAACGCCGAGGGTGAGAATAAACGTTGCTCTGTCCACACTTTCAAAAGGAGCTGTCAGCGGCCTTCAGATCGCCTTTCAATTACAACATTACAATAATTGAAAATAATTGTGGACATCATTAGCGGAGAAACTCAACAATGGTGCCTTTTTAGTGTTTAATTGTTCTTTTGGCGGTGGAAAGGTCATCCTTAGACTCCCTCAACCCAACTTCACGCTTTCACAGAGAAAGCAGTTATGAATATGTCAGATTACAGAGATTACAGGAAGGACGAGCTGTAGATTACGGCATCTTCAGTCACTTCTATTTGGATTAGAGGCCAGACAATTTAGTGAGAAAGAGAAATGGGTTTTCTGCGTTGGTGACGACCTTGAGGTTTTTTGCACATTTGCAGTTTTCACAACAGCTCAACCAGCTTCAACATACACTCATACTTTTTGTTCCACTTCTGGATTTGGTGCAAAAATATCAAAGAGCTGACTTCTGTCATTGTATAACGGGCATTTACCTCATTCTCCACACATCTTTTTACTCCGAATGTCTCTGATCTTCACATTTGCATGAACAGAATGAAACGTAACAACCTTAAATAACCTTCAAGAAGCTCCAGGTGAAACTTCTTGTTGTCAGATGAGTGTCTAGTCATGTGATCCCTCTAAAGGAATAATGCCACGTTTGAAGAATATTACACTGTTTATTAAACGTGCGTATGAGTGCTGTGCATCACGATGAGAGGAACATTGGTTTTCGCTCGGCGTCCTTCTGCAGTTACTCTTCAAGTAGAGGACTTTTGTCCACTTTTTTAATAGGGTTAATGTTAAAAAAGCTTTCCAGGAATTGGGTCAGCCTAGCCCTAGGGCATGCAGATAAATAGACAAAAATAAGACATTATATTTTGCATGAAGATATTTGTCATTTAGAGTTTTGTTTCTTGTTTTGACATTATTTTTTATGATGAGCACAATAGCACAGCAGTAGCATGGTGACAATATATAAATAATGATCAAATATATAATAATTATAACTAATATATTCGTTTACATACACTCTAAAAAATGCTGGGTTAAAAATAACCCAAGTTGGGTTGAAAATGGACTAACCCAACAATTGGGTTGTTTTAACCAAGCGATTGGGTTGTTTTAACCCGGCCAGGTTGGGTTAGATGTCTGCTTAAAACAACCCAATTGCTGGGTTAGTCAATTTTCAACCCAACTTGGGTTATTTTTAACCCAGCATTTTTTAGAGGGTACATATACATTGTTTTGTTTTCATATTGTGAGGTTGCTTTCATGGCAATTAAACATGTTTGTTCTGTGATAACCGATTGTAATGTAAAAAAAATTTTAAAATTTCAATTTTCTTTCCTTAAAAAAAGATTTTTGGGTTTAAATGTCCTTAAAAAACAAAAAAACAACAACAAAAAAAAGGCTTAATTTTCTTAGAAAAATATCCTTACACTTTAATCCCTTTTGTGTTTAAGGTTCAAATGTGAGCCAGCAGTGGCTGAGCCGAGGGAGTTATTGATAGTCATTTATGAAGAGGTGTGAGAGTGCTGGATATTTAAAGGCATTAATTGAGCATCTTTCTTCAAGCAGCCTGATGGATGCTGTAGCCCGTGGCCACATCCAGCACCATCTTGAATAATTCATCCACTGCCTTTCCACATTATTTGCTGAAGGTCCCAGTGCTACACCAGTTCTCCACCTCCTACCTTGTTCTCTTTGAGCTGCGCTAATTATTCAGTGTTTCTGAATGTTACAGGGAGGAGAAAAACAGGCCTTTTGAATCACTGACACTGAGAGCTTAATTAAAAGTAAGCATGAAGTGTGTGTGTGTGTGTGTGTGTTGTTGGCAGAGATGTATAGTAACGAAGTAGAACTACTTCACTACTGTACTTAAGTACTAAAAGGCAGTATCTGTACTTTACTAGAGTATTCTTTTTTTCTCCTACTTCCACTTTTACTTCAGTACATATTTTCGATGAGTTTAATACTTTTACTCCGATATTTTTTTTATGTGCTGCATCGTTACTCGTTACAATTATAAAAATGTTATGAATCATTCCATTCCAAACTCACATTACCGCGCATGAGAGAGAGAGCGCGCGCGCGAGAGTGCGAGAGAGAGACAGAGCGCGAGAGAGAGAAAGCGAGAGCGCGCGAGAGAGCCCCGCGAGCGCGCATTCACTGTCTTTAAAACAACACGAGCGTCTTGCGCTCAAATTGCTCTCTATTTGTTTACATAGTTAATGTGCACTGTGAAGTAACATATACAAACAATGAACAGCTGTATTTTTATTAACTAAGATTAACAAAGATTAATAAATACAGTAACAAATGTATTGATCATGGTTAGTTCATGTTAGTTATTAGTCTAATACATTAACTAATGTAATGTTAACAAATCAGACCATATTGTAAAGTGTTACAAACAAATCATTTACTCAGAACACCTCTTGAAATGAGAATATAAGTGTGCTTACCCCATTTTTTTTTAGTAAGAGTGGTTATAGTAAGATTTAATCTTAATGAACTACAGTATTTTCAGGTTATTTATATGACAATATGTAGAAAAATTACTTACCAACATTGTGATTGTCCTTTAGCTTAATCATTTGAAATAATAAAAACAATATGATGTTCAAACTTTTGACTACTTTCTTTAATAACTACATAACACAATACTTGTACTTTTACTTTCAGTACTTGAGTAGTACATTTTAAAATAAACTACTTGCAATACTTAAGTACAAAAAATGTTGAATACTTTAGTACTTCTACTTAAGTGTGGTGCTTAAAGAGCACTTCAACTTCTACTCAAGTCACTTTTTTGATAAGGAACTTGTACTTTTACTCAAGTATGTGTCTCTAGTACTTTATACATCTCTGGTTGTTGGGTTAATGTCACTACAGAGCGACCTAAACTTAAGCACTTTCACTGTTATGTCATGTGCTTGTGCATGTTTCAGGGCTGTCAGTGTGCCTGACAATGATACACATTATATACAGGAATACATTAAGAATGGAAAGAAGGAAGGAAGAGAGAGAGGAGGGAAGCAAGGATGAATAAAGAAAAAAGAAAGAATGGATGGAAGGAAGGAAGGAAGGAAGGAAGAGAGAAGGAAGAGAGAAGGAAGGAATTAAGGTAGGAAAAAGGAACATGCAAAGAATGGAAGTAAGGAAGAGAGAAAGGGGGAAAGAGGAAGGAAGGAAGGAAGGAAGGAAGGAAGAAAGAATGAATAGAAGGAACAAAGAAAGAAAAAAAGGAAGGAAGGAACGAATGAACGAAACAAGGAAGGAACAAAGAAAGAAATGAAGAGAAAAAGGAAGGAAGGAAGATGGGAAAGAAGGAAGGATGGAAGAGAGGAAGGAAAGAAGGAAGGATGGAAGAGAGGAAGGAAAGAAGGAAGGAAGGAGCGAAACAAGGAAGGAAGGAAGGAAGGATGGACGTAAGGAAGGATGGCAGGAAGAGAGGAAGGAAAGAAGGAACGAACGAACGGAACAAAAAAAGAAATGAAGAGAAAAAGGAAGGAAGATAGGAAAGAAGGAAGGATGGAAGGAAGAGAGAAAGAGAGGAAGGAAAGAAGGAAGGAAGGAGCGAAACAAGGAAGGAACAAAGAAAGAAATTAAGAGAAAGGAAGGAAGGAAAGAAGGAAGAAAGGAAGGATGGAAGGCAGAAAGAAGGAAGGAACAAAACAAGGAAGTAACAAAGAAAGAAATGAAGAGAGGAAGGAAGGAAGGAAGGAAGGAAGGAAGGAAGGATGGAAGGAAGAAAGAAAGAAAGAAAGAAAGAAAGAAAGAAAGAAAGAAAGAAAGAAAGAAAGAAAGAAAGAAAGAAAGAAAGAAAGAAAGAAAGAGAAAGAAAGAAAGAAAAGGAACGGAAGAGAAAGAAAGAAAGAAAGAGAAAGAAAGAAAGAAAGAAAGAAAAGGAACGGAAGAGAAAGAAAGAAAGAAAAGGAACGGAAGAGAAAGAAAGAAAGAAAAGGAACGGAAGAGAGAATGGAAGTGGGGAAGGTAGGAAGAAAGAAAGAGAGGAGGAAGGATGGAAGATAGAAAGATAGAGGATAGAAGGAAGAGAAAAAGAGAGGAAAAAAGAAACAAAGGAAGAAAGATAGGAAATAAGGAAGGTAGGAAGGAAGAGAGAAAGAGGAAGGAAGGAAACGAGAAAGGAAGGAATGAAGAAAGAAAGGAAAGAATGAAAGAAAGAAAGAATATGTTGAGTTGTGTTGACTTCTCTCTTCTGCTCCGCTTCCACTGTGAGTCCATTACTGTAAATGTGTTTTCTGCTCTGTAATTACAAACCACGTGACGAGCTTGTGATGATGTACACACACACACACACACACACACACACACACACACACACACACACACACACACACACACACACACACACACACACACACACAGAGCTGAAACTCTTCATTGACGTGTGAACATGGAGTCAGTGTGTAGAGATGATCTCTGAGCGATTATGGTGTGATCTCTATTGTTATTAATTCAGCAGCTGCATGTAAATGTGCCTGCGCTGACAGTCTGAAGTTATGTCTGTAATACCTCAGGACAGAAATGATTGAGCGCGTATGATATTGCGTATGGCGGAGAGACGACTTCAGATCGCTCAGGCCCTCTGGCTGAATGACATAAAACTGCTCCAATATAAACCAATGACTGATCAGTCTCATCTGCACACACTTCACACATCTCCATCATGATGCTGTCAGAACTCAAAACAGTAAAATAATATATCATTATAGCAGTAAACAAATGAATACATTTATTCCTCAAGGACAGATTCAATTGATTAGAGTAAAGACATTAAAAATGTTACACAAATGCTGTTCTTTTGATTTTTCTAATCATCAAAGAATCCTGATAAATAAAATGTCAGTTTCCACAAAAATACTGAGAATAATCATAAATGTGTCTTGAGCAGCAAATCGTCATATCAGAATGATTTCTGATTTCTGGAAATCACAGGAATAACCTGCGTAACAAAAATATTTTCCCTTTAGGTTATGAAAACATTATCATTTAAAAAATATATATTGTTCCATTTGCGAATGTTCCATTTTAGATTTCTGCAAAGATTCCGGGACTGTTACTTTTGAATGTTCTCTGAACGTTCTGAAACAACTAACATTACAACAACTCAAACGTTCCATCAAAAACATTCTATTAGTCAAGTCAAGTCAACTTTATTTATATAGCGCTTTTAACAATGCAGATTGTTTCAAAGCAGCTATTAAAGAGTTACTTCAGCGATTAGCTTTAAAGGTCCCATGGCATGAAAATGTCATTTTATGAGGTTTTTTAACATTAATATGAGTTCCCCTAGTCCAGGGGTGTCCAAACTTTTTTTAAAGGGGGCCAGATTCATACCCGGGGCCGGTCCCTTTTCTATTATATATATATATATATATATATATATATAAATTTTAATATTATTACTGAGTTAGAACTCTATTCTTATTTAAATTTAATAAGTGCTCTATTTAGGTAAAACCACACTGCAAAAAGTACTTTTCTTACTTGGTATTTCTGTCTTTTTCCAGTCCAAATATCTAAAAATTCTTAAATCAAGATGCTTTTACTAAGGAAAATTACATATTTTTTCTTGATTCCTGGGGGAAAAAATCTAAATGGATTGAGTTTTTGATTTAAACAAACCAAATGATCTGCCAATGGATTAGAAAAATAATCTTGTTTCTGTTTGGGACTGAAACAAGATTCCAAACAGAAACATTATTTTTCTCACCCCATTGGCAGATAATTAGCTTGTTTTAAACAAAAACTTTAAACAAAAAAAGAAAAAATATCTAATGTCATTTAACTTATCTCGTAAATACATATTGATTTAAGAATGTTTAGATATATTAGACTAGAAACAAGACAAAAATACTAAAATTACAGCATTTTTTGCAGTGCACACAAGGCAAAAAGTAAAAACATATATTAATTTCTATATCTAGAATGGCTTTAAGATATTTTGTCTATAAACATATAAATACAAATGCACAAAACTGCAAGTTTATGACAAAAATAGTCTGCAATTTGGCCTTTTTTTACTCAATTAATACATGTCTACATTACAAATTAAATAAAATTAGATATTAACCTACATTTCTGACAAATTACCACGATACAGGTAGTGTTACCACAGTAAATCCATGATAAATGTAAATGAATTGTTGTTTGAAAAGTATTTTAACTGAATCGGCTGATTTGCACGTTAGTGTTGTTGATTAAGTCAGCGCTGTTTAACTGGATTTAAATTTAATTAAATCACAGAGAGATTCGCAGCTCGTACCGGAGACCTCTGTGCTGAACTTGAACACTTCTCATTGGCTGTTTAATGGTCATGTGATCGAGACACTCAGCAATAAAACACATTTGTTCAGAGTCAGAGCTCGCGAGTTGCTCAGAGCACAAGTATCGCTGTTTCGTTCCGCTTTGGCCGCTGTTTCCCTGGCCTAAAATCTTGTACTGCCACCTTGTGTTGACATCGTGAAACTGCACGATTTGTAAATTATCCGTATTATACCACATATAATATATTTTAGCGGGCCGTTTGAAATTTATCCCGGGCCGCATTTGGCCCGCGGGCCGGACTTTGGACACCCCTGCCCTAGCCTGTATATGGTCCCCAACTGGCTAGAAATGTTGATGGGTGTAAACTGAGTTCTGGCTGTCTTTCTCTCCCTTTGAGAAAATGAGAGCTCAGAAGAGCTGATCTGGAATTTCCCTGTTATGATGTCATACAATACCACCATCGACAGTGTTACAACCCAGAAACAGATCACCACATACCCTAATCAGAAGCCTTGGATGAACAGGGAAGTTCGACTCCTGCTGAAGTCACGCAATACTGCCTTCAGATCAGGAGATGCACAAGCCTACAGCACATCCAGAGCAAACCTGAAGAGGGGCATCAAAAAGGCCAAGCACTGCTACAAGCTAAAGATAGAGGGTCACTTTTCCAACTCTGACCCTCGACGCATGTGGCAGGGCATTCAGGCCATCAGTGACTACAAACCCCCCCACTCCACCCCCGCAGCCACTGATGTCAACTTCCTGAACGAGCTAAATTACTTTTATGCTCGTTTTGAAAGAGACAACAGAGAAACTGCCACCAAGCTCAAACCCTCAGCTGACCACCCACCAATCACACTCTCCACCACAGATGTCTGCAAGGCACTGAGCCGGATCAGCGCACACAAGGCTGCTGGACCAGACAACATCCCTGGACGTGTGCTCAGGGCATGTGCGGAGCAGCTCGCTGGGGTTTTTACAGACATTTTCAACCTGTCTCTTGCCCAAGCAGCTGTACCGACATGCTTTAAACGCACTTCCATTGTGCCAGTGCCGAAAAGCTCAAGCCCGAGGTGCCCTAATGACTACCGCCCTGTAGCACTCACACCCATCGTTATGAAGTGCTTTGAGCGGCTGGTCCTGGAGCACCTAAAAGACTCTCTACCATCCACATTGGACTCACACCAGTTTGCCTATCGTAGCAATAGGAGCACAGAGGATGCCGTTTCCATGGCACTGCACTCTGTGCTCACTCACCTGGACAATAAAAACACTTACGCACGTATGCTGTTTGTTGACTTCAGCTCAGCATTCAACACTGTCATCCCATCCAAGTTGATTGCCAAACTTGGAGACCTGGGCATCAACACTTCAATGTGTAACTGGATTTTGGACTTCCTAACTGACAGACCCCAGAATGTTCGATCAGGATCCACCTGCTCCACGTCCATCACACTCAACACTGGTGTACCACAGGGCTGTGTGCTAAGTCCGTTTCTCTACTCCCTCTTCACCTCCGACTGCAAGCCTGTGTATGGATCTAATTCCATCGTCAAGTTTGCGGACGACACTACGGTGATTGGGCTCATCAGCAACAACGATGAGACTGCCTACAGGGAGGAGATCCAGCACCTGGCCACATGGTGCGCTGATAATAACCTGCTCCTCAACACCACCAAAACGAAGGAGCTCATCGTGGACTTCAGGAAGGAGTCAAGAGGCACACACGACACCATCCACATCAATGGAATGGCTGTTGAGCGTGTCTCCAGTTTCAAGTTCCTGGGGACCCACATCTCGGCGGACATGTCGTGGACGACCAACACCTCCAGCCTGGTCAAGAAGGCTCACCAGCGCCTCTTCTTCCTGAGGACACTGAGGAAGAATCAGCTCTCCTCGGCTATCCTGGTGAACTTCTATCGCTGCGCAATAGAAAGCATCCTGACCAACTGTGTCGCAGTATGGTATGGGAGCTGCTCTGTTGCGGAGCGCAAGGCACTGCAGCGGGTGGTGAAAACTGCCCAGCGCATCACAGGGACTCCACTGCCTGCCATCGAGCACATCCAGAGGAAACGCTGTCTGCATCGAGCTCGCAGCATCCTCAAGGACTCCTCTCACCCAGCACACAGACTGTTTTCTCTCCTGCCCTCCGGCAGGCGTTTCAGGATTCTCCGGACCAGAACCAGCAGACTTAAGAACAGTTTTTTCCCCAGAGCTGTCTCTTTATTGAACTCAAACCCCCGTTGATCCACTTCCCTCATAAACTGCTAACTCTCCTACCTCACATCCACCTTCACTTTGTTATTTGCACTACCGACTGTTTATCACAGTAACAACTGTTTACATATGCATCTTGCACTGCCATATCTTAACTGGATTATGCTCATTTGCACTGCCGACTGTATTTATAGTACCAATGTTTACATTTGCATTTTGCACCGTACTTCTAACTGTAATATGCAACCACTTTCCACTGCACTTTACACTTTTTTTTTTTCCGAATAGCTCTGTCCATAATTTATTGCACTACCCTAATCCACTGCTATATTCCTCATATTAGCCTAACATATTATTGTATACCTCTATCTGTAAAATTCTGTTTATAGTAATAGCCATCTGTATATTATATTCATAGTACATATTCACCTGTAAATTCTGTTTATAGTAATAGCCATCTGTATATTTATTCACTGTACATATTCACCTGTAAATTCAGTTCTGTTTATAGTAAGACAACTCTCTATTATACATATTTATATATATTCAGTACATATCCATGTCCTGCACTTACGCATCCATTGTATATCCTGCACTTGCTGCTATTGCACTTCTGGTTAGACCTAAACTGCATTTCGTTGCCTTGTACTTGTACTTGTGTAATGACAATAAAGTTGAATCTAATCTAATCTAATACCAGGAAAGGTTACCTCCCCTTCCTCTGCTTTGCCCGCCCAGAGCATTCAGAGAAAATGGATTCAGTTTATGTCAGCACAGGCTTTACAAACAGACTTTACCATATGGATTCGACAGCACCGCCACAAACAGTGAGTAACAGTGTTCATTAATGCCTGATCTGTGATCAGTGATTTCTGATGTGTAGCTAATCATTCAAGTTCACTCAGACTTTCTTTCTAGATCATTTAATGATCGCCGTCTTGATGCCCTAAGCGCATCAGTGAATCAGGCCAGTGACTAAAATGATCGTTTCTGTTAGTAGCATGAAACAAATCCGTTTTTTAAGTGATTAAACTACAGAGAGCTATCAGAGAACACTCTTTATAATGTGCGGATCTGTCAATCACATATCGCGAGTGTATCTGCACACTTGCCCAAACTGCCGTTATAATTAATGACGCTGTTATGCAGCACAGCGAAGCTCTTACTGTATTCATGTCCATGTCGTGTTTGCTGTTAGTTGTGGTGAAAGTATTTTGTGAGAGAAAACGCGTTGCAATGACGAGATCACTGCATTCACGTGATCAACAGACTGCCTGTGTACTCAATGCTCATCACTGCAGCCGTTCATGTGATTGGAATAGATCATAAAATAATGCTACAATCCACACTTTGACGATTCGTTCATCTCGACGGCTGTAATGGTACATTACATGTGTTACACAGTTCGTAGAATAAGGTGGAAGACAGAGTCGACGTGATGGGAACGGTTTATTCAGAACTCTCAGATACAAATAAGCTCGCGCTAACAGCCCAGCGCTCTCAACAACTCAGTACAATAAAACTTCTCCAGCTCTCCGTGGTTCACGAGTGCCCTGTCAGTCTCTCTCTCTCATGCATGCAGTGCCTCGCTAAACCACACCCCCTCCGCAACATAATCTAACACTTATTTCAAATGCAAAGATGTCAGCCAATCACAACAGTGGGCGTCTTCACTGAAGTCTCACAGCAGACACGCCCCTTGAAACAGGGCCTTCAGCCAGAGGGGTAATAACAGTACAGAAAAAATGCCTTTTATTTCTACAACCCCAAATCAGAAAAAGTTGGGACAGTATGGAAAACGCAAATAAAAAAGTGATTTCTACATTTTCTTTGACTTGTATTTCATTGCAGACAATATGAACAAAATATTTCATGTTTTGTCTGGTCAACTTCATGTCATTTGTAAATATGCATCCTTTCCTGTCATTCAGACCTGCAACACATTTCAAAAAAAGTTGGGACAGGAGCAATTTAGGGCTAGTAATGAGGTAAAATGGTTAAATAATGATGTGATTTGAAACAGGTGATGTCAACAGGTGATTGTAATTATGATTTGCTACAAAAGCAGCATCCAAGAAAGGTCTAATCCTTTAGAAGCAAAGATGGGCCGAGGATCGCCAGTTTGCCAACAAATACGTGAGAAAATTATTGAAACGTTTAAAAACAATGTTCCTCAAAGAAAGATAGGAAGAGATTTGGATATTTCACATTCAACAGTGCATAACATAATTAAAAGATTCAAGGAATCTGGAGGAATTTCAGTGCGTAAAGGACAAGGGCGCAAGCCTAAGCTGAACAACCGTGTTCTCCGATCCCTCAGGCGGCACTGCATCAAGAATCGTCATTCATCTAGAAGCCATATCACCACATGGGCTCAGGACTACTTTGGCAAACCTTTGTCAAGTACCACAATACGTAGTTACATCCACAAATGCCAGTTAAAACTGTACTGTGCCAAAAGGAAGCCCTATGTTAACAGTGTCCAGAAGCGCCGTCGACTTCTCTGGGCTCGGAGGCATCTGGGATGGACCATCACACAGTGGAAACGTGTACTGTGGTCAGATGAATCAGTATTTGAGGTATTTTTTGGGAGGAATGGATGCCGTGTGCTCCGGACCAAAGAAGAAAAGGATCATCCAGACTGTTACCAGCAACAAGTCCAAAAGCCAGGGTCTGTCATGGTATGGGGTTGTGTCAGTGCCCTTGGCAAAGGTAACTTGCACTTCTGTGAAGGCACCATTAATGCTGAAAAGTACATAGAGGTTTTGGAGCATAATATGCTGCCTTCAAGAAGACATGTTTTCCAGGGACGTCCATGCATATTTCAACAAGACAATGCAAAACCACATTCTGCACACATTACAAAGTCCTGGCTGCGGAGGAAGAGGGTACGGGTACTTGACTGGCCTGCCTGCAGTCCCGACCTGTCTCCAATAGAGAATGTGTGGCACATTTTGAAGCGAAAGATGCGACAACGAAGACCCCGTACTGTTGTCCACCTTAAGACTTGTTTGCAGGAAGAATGGGACAAAATTACACCTGAAACACTTCATCACTTGGTGTCTTCAGTCCCTAAACGTCTTTTAAGTGTTGTGAAAAGGAATGGCAACATTACAAAGTGGTAAATGCTTTACTGTCCCAACTTTTTTTGAAATGTGTTGCAGGTCTGAATGACAGGAAAGGATGCATATTTACAAATGACATGAAGTTGACCAGACAAAACATGAAATATTTTGTGTTCATTTTGTCTGTAATGAAATACAAGTCAAAGTAAATTTAGAAATCACTTCTTTTTTCTTTATTTGCGTTTTCCTTACTGTCCCAACTTTTTCTGATTTGGGGTTGTAAATTATGACATTTTTTGATGTAAAAATCATACTAACAATTAGGGGTGGTGAAAAAAACGATTATCGATTAATCGCGAGTATGTTATGGACGAGTATGAATCGATAATTAAATTTTCAAAAATCGATTTTTGTATTTATCTAAACCTGACACTACCACCGTGTGTGTGTGTGTGTGTGTTCATTAGATGAATGTAAATCTGTCGTTAATGCTGAGATGATTCTGAGGGAACACTCTAGAAATCCTCCCGCCTCGCCTCCTCTGGAGCTCAGGCACATTAGAATTAGCACTTTAGCACGGCTCAGATTCGCGCACAAACACCGAATAAACGCCTTCAATCTGCAGATTTATGAGCGTGTCAGATGAGCGAGCGCGACACACATCGACGTGCACATTCGCGGGAATAAAGGCGATCCTGAGGACGCGATGAGCGGATCACACACACACACACACACACACACAGCCGGACTGATGCTGGAAACACACACACAATGCCACACTAAAGCAGCACAGATGTCTGATAACGGGATGTGTTTACCGGACAGGCCCGTCTGATCTCCCCGGGCTCGAGTCCCGCGCTCCGCCGCTCCGTCGCTCCGCTGCACCGACCCGCGGCTCCCGCTCACGGAACCGAACGGGCCTCGACACTCCTCCGACACGAACCCATTTTTCTTCTGTCGTTTTTTCCCCTTTTGTCCAGACGAACACGGGTATTTTCAAAACCGCAGCTTTTTCTATGCGGTTTGGCTGTTCGTCCACACGCAAATGCAGTATCCGGTTACTGAAACCGGACTTTTTTGAAAACTCCGGCCAGGGTGAAATTTTTTAGAAACTCCGGTTACAGCGTTGTCGTGTGGATGGTGAAACCGGAGATTTAGGCTTGTTAAGTCAAAATGTGCGCCGTTCTCTCCTTTGTTTGACGTCAGTTTGTGTACCGTTATCGCTTTTGTTTAACGTCGTTACATGAGTCGAGTCTATGCAATGGCGGACGTAGCTTTTAATAACTCTGCTAATAGCGCTTATCACATGTAGCCTACACAGATACATGCGCAGTTATCTCATTGTATTGCAGAACAGAGGCGCCAGAATGCAATAATACAACATAGTAAGGCAAGTGTGTGAAGCTTCAGTCCACTTGGGCCTGCCCATGTGTACAGTTACCTGTCACTGAGTCCAAAGTAAACTTGTAGAAGGGTTTCACTGAGCCCATAGCATCCCTCCGTGGATGGGACCCATGTGGAAATCAGGCAGCCAATCATAGCGCGGTTTTGCGTTTTCATGTGGACGCGATTGTTTTTTTAAACGGAGGAGGAAAAACTCTGGTTATAAAAAATACCCGTGTACGTGTGGACTAGGCCTGTCAGGAAACGAACGAGATGAGCTCGAGCGGTCCACACGCGCACCGCATCCATCACGCACACTCTTGACATTTTGTCACTGTGTTCTACAGTAGTATATAAGCTGAAGCTACAGTAAGTTGTTCAAAAATGTTCATTTTGTCTTCTTAATGATTAAATTGGACAATTTTCTTCTAGAAAGACAAGGTGTTTAGGTGGAGAAAAAACTTCTTCTTTACCTTGACATGTTTCGACTGCAACCTGCAGTCTTCCTCCACCTGAACACGTTGTCTTTCTAGAAGAAAATTGTCCAATTTCTACAGTATGTTGGTTCTGATCTACTTCCTAAAGGAAATAAGCCTTTAATTGATTTGTTATTGTTTAGTTCAACTTGATGAGTCACAACACAATGTGATGTATTCATTTCTGTGTAACTACACGACACTACATGACAAGTGCTTTGAGTTGTTGTTACTCAATAAAAGAGTTAAGTAATTCAGTAGCTGACTTTTTTTTATACTGCAATCACTTTGTAGTGTATTTTCGTTTACTGTTGTGAAATGGATAATCAATAATCGCTAATCGAGAATCGTTAATAATCGAAAATCGACTGTAATCGAATCGGGACTTCAATAATCGTAATCGAATCGAATCGGGAAATCAGACAGATTAACCACCCCTACTAACAATATAAGTACACCTCAGGAAACATTATAAAATAATAGAAAAATGCCATGCCATGGGACCTTTAAAGGGATAGTTCACCCAAAAACGAAAATGTGATGTTTTTCTGCTTACCCCCAGGGCATCCAAGATGTAGGTGTCTTTGTTTCTTCAGTAGAACACAAATGAAGATTTTTAACTCCAACCGTTGCCATCTGTCAGTCGTATAATGCTTGTGAATGGGGTCTAATTCTATTAGAGTAAAAAAAAAAATGCATAGACAACTTCAAATTAAACCATGCGGCTCGTGACAACACAGTGATGTCTTAAGACACGAAACGATCGGTTTCTGCGAGAAACCCAACAGTATTTATGCTATTATTTCACCTCATATCAGACGAATGTCATCAGCTCTCCAGACCGCCATAACTTCCTGCGAGTAAGGTCAAAATACCAGCGCGATCATAGAGATATACACGTAGATTCCTCATTCGACCGATCCGCGCAGGCACTAATGAGGCATCTATGCGTATATCTATGACCGCGCAGGTATTTTGACCTTACTTACAGGAAGTTATGGCGGTCTGGAGAGTTGATGACATTCGTCTGATATGAAACAAAGACACCTACATCTTGGATGCCTTGGGGGTAAGCAGAAAAACATCACATTTTCGTTTTTTGGGTGAACTCTCATATCCCCCCTCATATCCCCCTGACACGAGAGATTTATGTATTTTATGTCTGGAAAAAAGCCTCAGATGACGCAGATATTGTCATTTTGCGTCATCTGAGGCTTTTTTGTCCAGAGGCTAGAGACTACAGCCAGTAGTAGAGCTAGTTCTGCATGTTTTCAACCCGCCCACAGGGGAGGGATCTCACTCACAGAATGTAAGACACAGACGGCCGCACGGACATTCATAACGGAGCAAAGCGTGTGTTCTCAATGAATTCCTATGAAAGTTAAGCTTCCATAGGCATGAACTGAAAACTCACTTAAATAGGCTTGTGTAGTATTGAGCAGACACGTTCAGTTTTTAATTGCAGTGTCTGTTCTCTAACTGAATAAAAATTATTTTATTACTATAAAAATCAAAACGACGGTGGGGCGGTGCTGTCATGGGCAAGTGATGTAACCGGTGGGCGTGGCTTGGGAGTGGCCTCGTAGGCAGTAGGGGTGTAACCCTGGCATCCCATTGGCCTCTGTCCATCACGGCCTCCTAATAATCCCCATATACTGATTGGCTTCATCACTTTGTCTCCTCTCCACCAATCAGCTGGTGTGTGGTGGACGTTCTGGCGCAAGATGGCTGCCGTTGGTGGTGGTTCCCCTCCTTCCATATGTAAAGCGCTTTGAGTACCCAGAAAAGCACTATATATAAATGTAACAAATTATGAATTATTCTACTAACCCAACCCAGTTGTATACATTATTATATATACGTAACCTAACTGTAGTACTCTTTAATGATTTGGATATACAGTCAAACCAAAATATATTCAGACACTAAATATAGTTTAGAAAATGGTAATAAATGGTAATAAAATATGAGTTAAACTGTGTCAGAACAAATTCATCTTGATAATGTCAAATAACTTTGATAGAAAGGGATGTAATGGATTACAACCAACCAATCAGCTGTTCAATTAAACTACAGTTAGATAATACCAGGGGCGGACTGGCCATCGGGAGCACCAGGCCTTTTCCTGGTGGGCCGCTGGACAAAGTGGGACGTAAATATATATGAAGAATGAATAATAGTAAATTTACGTAGCCTAGCCTGATCAGTCCCAGTGGTGTGAAAGCGCTCGTCAATGTCAAAATGTTTGAGATATCCAATCAAATCGAAGCAGGCAGGATTTATTGTCGAGTTTGGAGTCAACACAGCAGTATTTTCCGACTGTTTACGATGAAAAAAAAAGTTAAACAATACACATTAATTTCCAGGGATGCAAACTAATTCTGACCTTTTCGAATTTCTCAGATTGTAGTGCCATTTACATTATTCGACACACAATGCACAAAGAAACATTAACGTAGCAGTTTTCAGCATATCAGAGTGAATGTGTGTCTGTTTCCAGGCTTCAGTAATATCCCAGTCATTTGAAAATTATTCATAAAACTCAATATTATTTTCACTAAAACATGGTAAAACTGGCAACATTCGTATTCAAGCATGTCCCGTGAAGGAACGTGTCACATACTAAAATAAATATAGGCTATAATTTGCTAGTTTGTTAATTATTTTACACACTAGCAATAACAGTTTGAAATAATTAAGACTTTTAATAATTAATACTAAGGTTTTTGAAAGGAGAAGGCTGGATTTATTTTATTAAAAATAAAGTAAAAACACAATATTAAGAAATATGAATACAATTTCTAATAGCTGTTGTGAATATATAGTAAAATGTTTTTTTATTCCTGTGATCAAAGCTGAATTTATCATTATTACTCCAGTCTTCAGTGTCACATGATCCTGCAGATATCATTCTAATATGCTGTATTTTTCATAAAAAAAACCTTCAGGACCAATATAATTATTAAACTTGAATTTTTAAACAATTGGAGCTCTATAAAATGACAGATGTCAAGCTCCTGAAAGGACAAATACTATAACCACTAGAAAGGCACCATCAAATAGTCCATATTCTGCACTACATACTAAGTCTTAGACCACAGCATTGCTTTATTTGGACTGATTTTATGGTAGGTATTTTTTTTATGGTAGGTAACTTTAGTGATATTAAACTTCACTGTATGGAAAAGATTTCAAAAATGATATATATATATATATATATATATATATATACATTTTTTATGAATTGCCATGTGCACCAGGAAAGGCCAATTATAACCTAAAGATGTGCCAGTCATTAATGTTAATGATTAGCATTTCAGTAAAAAGTAGCATTTATATTTCTGCATATACAGGGAGTGCAGAATTATTAGGCACGTTGATTTTCTGATCATATTTTTTTTCCAGGCACATTTGACCAATTCCAAACCACAGTAATCCTAATAACTACTATTGATTTAGTATTTAATAATGTATAAGTGATATATAATTGTTCATGAAGGCTGGAAATGAAAATCACCTTATATTCAGGTGTGCAGAATTATTAGGCATGTTTTCTTTTACTGATAAATTGAGCCAAAAAAGAGATTTAACTCAGACTGAAAAGTCAAAAAGTATTAAATGCCCATGAGAAGGATGCAATACTAATGCAATACTAGACATTGCAGTTAAGGCATGACCATTGGACAGTGAAATGCTCGTTGGGTCAGCAGGGTCAGACAAAAACATGTGGCGGAGAAAAGACACCTGTTAACTGCAAAAGAATTAAGAATTAAGGTGAAGAATTAAGGGTGAAACCATCAGGAACCCTTTAGTCTCCAGCGCCACCATTTTCCAGAGCTGCAACCTACCTGGAGTCTCCAGAAGTGCAAGGTGTCAGGATCTCAGAGACTTCAGTTAGGTAAAGAATCCTAAAAAATGACCCCCACTAAATAAGAATCACAAGCTGAAGTGTTGTAAAATACATGAAGCCTGCTTTTTTATAGGCTTTATAGGTTTTATAGGTTGAGAATGACTCTTGAAGGACCAGCACCACATCCTCTAGTACCACTGTTTGAAGAATTCATCTTCCAGAATCTGGCAGTACGTTTTGGGAGTTCATTTTAGTCCATCCTGAAGTCCGTTTTGCAGAGATGGACTAAAAATGAACTCCCAAAACGTACTGCCAGATTCTGGAAGATGAATTCTTCAAACAGTGGAGCTAGAGGATGTGGTGCTGGTCCTTCAAGAGTCACTCTCAACCTATCTGTCCATAAAGCCTATAAAAAAAACCTTCTTCATGTATTTTACAACACTTCAGCTTGTGATTCTTATCTAGTGGGGGTCATTTTTTAGGATTCTTTACCTAACTGAAGTCTCTGAGATCCTGACACCTTCACTTCTGGAGACTCCAGGTAGGTTGCAGCTCTGGAAAATGGTGGCGCTGGAGACTAAAGGGTTCCTGATGGTTTCACCCTTAATTCTTCACCTTAATTCTTAATTCTTTTGCAGTTAACAGGTGTCTTTTCTTCACCACCTGTTTTTGTCTGACCCTGCTGACCCAACGAGCATTTCACTGTCCAATGGTCACACCTTAACTGCAATGTCTAGTATTGCATTAGTATTGCATCCTTCTCATGGGCATTTAATTCTTTTTGACTTTTCAGTCTGAGTTAAATCTCTTTTTTGGCTCAATTTATCTGTAAAAGAAAACATGCCTAATAATTCTGCACACCTGAATATAAGGTGATTTTCATTTCCAGCCTTCATGAACAATTATATATCACTTATACATTATTAAATACTAAATCAATAGTAGTTATTAGGATTACTGTGGTTTGGAATTGGTCAAATGTGCCTGGAAAAAAAATATGATCAGAAAATCAACGTGCCTAATAATTCTGCACTCCCTGTATAGCATCTATATTTTTATATTAGTAAGTGGTGTTTAAAATTGCTCTGTGCATAATGAGCTAGTGAGTTTATGGTGAGATGAAAAACTTTTCTTCATAAGCAAAATTAATTTCCTATTATCACTGTAAAGCTGCTTTGAAGCAATGTTGTAAAAAGCGCTGTATAAATGAAGGTGACTTGACTTGACGTGTTCCGGACCGGTTGTTATGGGCCGTTTTGTGCCAGAAAGTCCAGGGCCACTTTTTTTACCCCAGTCCACCCCTGGATAATACCAATTTAGGTCAACCAATGACCAAGCAATGCTTCATTTTGTTCAGTCTGTGGTGTCAAAGGCTATGTCTACATTAATCCGGATACATTTGAAAATGCCGTTTTCATTTTAAAACGCTCTCCGTCCACACTAGCGTTATCAAGGGTTTTCCAACACTCCACAGTCCACACTGAAACGTCGGAAAACGCTAAATTCACCTCACTGTGCATGTGTTAAACCTCATAAAAGCTCACCGAGATGACAGACAGAACAAGACATTATTAAGTTACCACAAAATTCTTCTGGCAGGATCATTTTATTAAGCAACATATCTCACCTTTCACTGACGCGTCGCACTCACTCACCATTATATGTCTGGTCTAAAACGCAACTGCTCTCATGTTTTGCCACAGGACAGCAATTGCAAGTAAATTTTGTGTCATCTTTGCAGGACTGTGATATGAAGAGTGCCCAAAGTAACATATTTTGGTAAGACTTTACATTAAGGTTCCCTTCGTAAAGGGTTCATAAAGGTGTTTATTAATGACTAATAACTCATTTACAAATGCATTATAAATCGTTGATAAGCAGTTATAACCAGTGTTGGGAATAACGGCGTTATAGATAAACGGCGTTACTAACGGAATTACTTTTTTCAGTAACGAGTAATCAAACGAATTACTGTTTCTTCCGTTACAACGCCGTTAGCGTTACTGAGAAAAAAAAATGCGGCGTTACTATAATTGAGCTCACTGAAGCGGTTTCATCCGAACAGGCTCTCTGTCAGTCGGACCTGCAACGCGCGTGTGTGTGTGTGTGTGCGCGCGCGCGCCAGCCATGCGTGTTGGGGGTGGGTTGGGTGGTACACATAACTGATGATGGTTGGTGGGTGTGAGACAAGGTTGAGGTTGATAGGTTGAGTTCACACACACACACACACACACACACCTATGACGCACACGCATATGCACAGTCAGCGATGGCAGTCCAACGACTTCAAAGGTAGTTTTCGCAAACTGGAAGTATAAGCGCTACTTTTCCCTCGTTGAGGTGAAAGGTAAAAATGTTTATGTAACGTGCAACTTATGCCCAGGAAGAAAGAGTCTCTCCACGTCGGTGGCAAGTCATTCTAATCTAATGAAGCCTCACATCATCACAGCCACAACATTAGTGGCTAAAAACCTAGGTGATAACCTGAGCTCCTCTACCAGAGGAGTAGTAAAGAAGTACTGATACTATTTACACAATATTTACACTATAGTAGTGATACTACTGATAATATTTACAATAATGTATTGAATTTGATAGGTGTCTCTCACATTGTCCCACAGCAACATTACAATAGTGTACATTTAATGTACAATGTTTTATAATAGCAATTTATTCTATTTAGTGTCCAATTCATTCATTTAACATATTTAAAATTGGGGGCATCCAAGTTATTTGACATATTTGAACATTTGAAAGAAAAAAAAGTAACACAGTAGTTACTTTCCCTGGTAATTAGTTACTTTTATAATGATGTAACTCAGTTACTAACTCAGTTACTATTTGTAAGAAGTAACTAGTAACTATAACTAATTACTTTTTTAAAGTAACGTGCCCAACACTGGTTATAACTGCATGAATAAAAAGTGTGACTTTAACGGAATACCTGCCAAACAGTGAGACATTTTTAACTCATGTTATAAATGCTTAATACATGTATTTATTCCCACTTATTTAACTCAACCATTTATTAATGAGTTACAAACATTCACAGGTGTTCACTTTACATTATAGCCGCATTTCCACCGCAGGAACTTTCCCCAGGAACTATAGGAACTTTGGGATGGTACTCGGTGTGTTTGGACCGCAGGAACCGGGGAACCACAGGAATCTCCCCCTCCAAAAGTCCCTGAATCTCAGTCGTGCGCAGTCCTACGTCACCGGACTAATTTGCCTAATCTTCACGGTACTTTAGACCACAGTGGAAACGCAGACAGTAGCAGGTCTGGGGGAAAAAAAGTTCCTGTAAAAAAAGTTCCTGTAAAAAAATTGTTCCGGGTAATTTCGGTGGAAACGGGGCTTAAGGTTCACTTTCACAGATTATTCATGTTTGTAACTCATTAATAAATGGTTCACATGTTTACACTAAGGTTCACAAGTAACTAATTTTGGAACTAAAATATTCATTATTAATATCTCATCAAGTTATTTGGCTCGTTTTTTCTCTCCAAAATAACGTCTGATAATTTCATTTTGATAAACAAGAAGTTGATAGGCATAATGAGCTTTTTGTGGAATATCATGGGAGTAACTTTTGGTAAGGACCATTTTAAGAAAAGTGGCAGTCATTGAGATATTAATGAGAAAAACACAAATACAACACCCTTTAGTCTGACTATTTTTGCTGCATCATGAAATAAAACCGGAATCTGGGTTTGAGTTAAATAAGTGTGAATAAATACATGTATTAAGCATTTATAACATGTGAGTTAAAAATGGCTCACTATTTGGCAGGTGAGTTAAAGTCACCCTTTTTATTCATGCAGTTATAACTGCTTATCAACGATTTATAATGCAGTGTAAATGAGTTATTAGTAATTTAAAAACACCTTTATGAACCCTTTACAAAGGGAACCTTAATGTAAAGTGTTACCCATATGGCACACACAGCACATAACAGACACAATATAGCTGTATAAACATGTACAATATCCGTCACATGACTAAACATGCATCATTGTTTTCAAATACCTCCGTTTTCACAGTCCACACTAAAATTTTATCCGCTTTGGAGAGCATTTTCAAAAATCGATGTTTCCGTTGACTTAAAACGCGGTCTCAGTGTGGATGGAAAGATTAATGTGGACATGGCCTAAGGTTTGCTTGAGAAAAAAACACTTCAGCAAAACATGCTCAGGTCAGAGTGTCTGAATCATTTTGCTCCCAAATGTTTATCAATTGTACTGGTCGTCTCTATCCAGTGGCGGAACTAGACTTTTATACATGCGGTGGCCGGGGGGGTGGCCAAGGCTACTTTAGGGGGTCCATAGACCGTGAAAGAATATAATGTGTAATGCTTATTTTTTTTCATTGTTTTGACCGATGTAACATTGTATTCTAATAAAAAAGCAACCAAAATTGTGCAGGACCGACGAATATTCCACAGCAAAAACTACGAGTGCAAGTAGGTTACATAAATTTAAAACATTATTGAATACAAGTGAACAGTCAGCCATAAAGTGAGAACAGTGCTAAGAATGAAGTGCTTGAAGGTTCAGGTCTAACAGTATTTCAGGTACGGACATTGAATAATCAAACGTAAAATAACATTGCATAATCTTCACTGTATATAAAGATTAATGCATGTTACTAGCTACAAAAGTTATTCAGTAAAGATCAGTGGGTGTTATTTTTTTCTTTTGTTCTTTGATTAACTTTAATGACAGACTGAAGGAGGTGCGGTCACTTTAAGACCAAATGCACAATGTTGAATCCAATATATAGAAATGCATCCGATTTCATTTGTCAACTGCTTACATTCAGTTAAGACATAGCCGACTGTATTAACTATAATACTCGCTATTTTTGGCATACCTTTCTGCCTATTTATCCGTTCAAGCGCAAGACGTGCTCTCTGTGTTCGCACTATTGATGAAGCGCCATATGCTGTGCACCAGGCGCGTCGTGTTCTCATGTTCAAGGCGGCAATGCAAAACAGTGAATCTAAATCACCATACAGGCAAAAAATGGTTCACTTCAAGAATGAAAAAAGTGGCATCGATGTGTTTTGCTGTAAAAACTGCACAAACGGAAACAAAAAAGCGCAAACTATATAATATTTCCATAAACATAGCTTTACACAGAAAGAAATGTAGGCCTACTTAAATGCCTATACACACTCTTCCAGCCTAGGTTGACGTGATTATACATTAACAACGTTTTAAGACTGTGGCGGGGTGGGCGTGGTCCCGCGAGGTCTGTAGCGGGAGAGAGAGGGCGGAGCCGAGCGGTCGGTAAGTAGGTCAAGTGCAAATGACGAACACCTGTCTCTGATTGCAGTAATTGGCGTGGAGAGACCGCATATAAGCGGCTGCTGGGAGAGAGATGAGAGAGAGAGTTGGACTGGGACTTGCCGTGTGAGCTGCCAAACTGAGAGAGAGACTGTTCTGAACCGGAGTGATCAACTGTGCAAGCCAAGAGTGAACCTTTGTGTTTTGATACGCCCTCGTGCGTTATTTATGTTTGTATATGAGAAGCCTTGCTTAATAAAGTTGCAAGTCCCAGTCACGCCGACCCCGTCTTCTTCCTTCCTGCCCAAGAGAACTACGAGCCGCGTTACACTGGTGCCGAAACCCGGGAAGGAAGAAGTTCGCCGCCGCCATGCAAACTCCGCCAAGAACGCCACTTGCGGACATCGTCCAATCGCTCGCCGGTCTTCATCAGGAACACCATCAAGACCTGCTGGCCGTGAGGGAGGAGCAAGAGAAACGCTTCGAGGCTCTCCTTCGCGCCCAGCATGAAGACCGCAAGCTGTTCCGGAGCTGGATGGACCGGGAGGTTCGGGCCGTCCCCACCCCCACTACGGACTCAACCACCGCCGTGCCTCTCAGCAAGATGGGTCCTCACGATGACCCAGAGGCCTTCATCGACCTTTTTGAGAGGTCCGCCGAGGTCCGGGGATGGCCCTAGACGGACTGGTCAATGCGGCTACTGCAACTGTTGTCCGGAGAGGCGCAGATAGCCGCACACCAACTGCCAGTCCAGAACCTCCTGGTCTACAAGGACCTGAAGAATGCCATCCTTCAGCGGGTCGGCCGGACCCCTGAACAACATCGCCAACGCTTCAGGACCCTGGCACTCGACGAGTCCGGCCGGCCCTTTGCATTCGCGCAACAGTTCCGGGACTCCTGCCGCAAGAGGCTGATGGCCGACGTGGAGGGAGTCATAGACCGGGTGGTGCTGGAACAATTCGTCGCGCGGCTCCTGAGGAAGACCCGCAGTGGGTCCAGTGCCACCGCCCGACGCCGCTGACCCAGGCCATCCAGTTGGCGGAGGACCAGATGGTGGCGTGCCACGGGGTCGGCGAGCCCCTTCCTTCGGCTTCTCTCTCTCTCTCTCTCTCTTCTCCTCCCCCCCTGTTCTCTCCAAGCCTGTCCCTCTTCCCAGGTCTCGCAGCGGGCTCCTGCCCAGGCCAGCCCCGAGGTGGAGAACAGGGCTGCCCGCGGAGATTCCGGCAGCCCCCAGACCAGCAGCTAGGGGAGGGGGAGCGACCAGCGACCCGTTCCCCACCACACCCGCATCGGCGCTCTCTCCACGCCAATTTGGGGAACCGCTGCCAGCCACTAGAGTGGCGGGGAAGTCTGGGCCGGCTTGTTGGCGTTGTGGGGACCCCGGGGCATTTTATCGATCGGTGTCCGGTGATGGAGGTGGGGACATTGATCCGGGTCCCCGACGCGCCACAAGCTGCCCCCGATCAAGCTGGCCTGTACCAGATACCCGTGAGTATCAAGGGGGGTACTTATCAAGCTTTGGTGGATTCAGGTTGTAACCAGACCTCCATCCATCAAAGTTTGATTCAACCTAAGGCGTTGGTTAATGGCCGCATGGTTAAGGTACGGTGTGTGCACGGGGAAGTGGTGAACTATCCGTTGTTGCCCGTGGATATTCTATTTCGGGGTAAAACGCATAGTGTTGAGGTTGCAGTTAACCCGCACCTCCGGCATCCACTAATTTTGGGTACCAATTGGCCAG
Organism: Gobio occitaniae; assembly: GCA_033150135.1. NCBI lineage: Eukaryota > Metazoa > Chordata > Actinopteri > Cypriniformes > Gobionidae > Gobio > Gobio occitaniae. Next base: position 386,707 of record JARQWZ010001086.1, read on the forward strand.
CATTTAATAAACTATTGGGGCACTTGTGTGTGGATGCCTCTTGGGGAAAGTGTAAAAAAAGGAAAGAGACGGTTGCTCAGTTGGGAGAGGTGGATTCGGGACCTCTGGGTGCTCTTCCGGGGGAACAGAGCGGTCTGGAGCTACCCACGCTCACAGACCGCGATGATTTTCCCCTGGAGCAGTCCCAGGATGAGTCGCTTAAACATGCGTTTAGTCAGGTCCGTTCCATCGACGGCCATCTCCTCCACCCTGACCAGCCGCTCTCTTATCCTTATTTTTCTGTTCTAAAAGATAGGTTGTATCGGGTGACCCAAGACGCCCAGACAAAACAAGATACAACCCAGTTGTTAGTGCCTAAAAGCCGCCGGGAAATGCTTTTCCAGGCGGCTCACGCGAATTCAATGGCCGGGCATTTAGGACCAGCGGCTACACTTAACCGTCTAATGGCCCGGTTTTTCTGGCCGGGCATTCACGAGAATGTACGCAGGTGGTGTGCGTCTTGTCGTGAATGTCAGTTGGTGAATCCACCGGCCACCCCAAAAGCACCATTGTGCCCGCTCCCTTTGATGCAGGTCCCCTTCGAACGAATTGGCATGGACCTCATCGGGCCGGATGGCTCCCCGGCCTGAGACGGGCGGTGGGGGTATGTGGCGGGGTGGGCGTGGTCCCGCGAGGTCTGTAGCGGGAGAGAGAGGGCGGAGCCGAGCGGTCGGTAAGTAGGTCAAGTGCAAATGACGAACACCTGTCTCTGATTGCAGTAATTGGCGTGGAGAGACCGCATATAAGCGGCTGCTGGGAGAGAGATGAGAGAGAGAGTTGGACTGGGACTTGCCGTGTGAGCTGCTAAACTGAGAGAGAGACTGTTCTGAACCGGAGTGATCAACTGTGCAAGCCAAGAGTGAACCTTTGTGTTTTGATACGCCCTCGTGCGTTATTTATGTTTGTATATGAGAGGCCTTGCTTAATAAAGTTGCAAGTCCCAGTCACGCCGACCCCGTCTTCTTCCTTCCTGCCCAAGAGAACTACGAACCGCGTTACAAAGACAAATTGTGTTTTAAGACAAATTGTGAAGTGATTATACATTAACAACGTTTTAAGACAAAACTATGAATGGCGGTGCAGGATTGTGAACAACTGCACTTATGCGCGACCCCTTTTATTATCAATCATCTTTTTGGCAACTAATGTTAATATTAGTGGTGGGCCGTTATCGGCGTTAACGTGCTGCGGACTCTTATCGGGCGATAAAAAAAATATCGCCGTTAATCTATTCTCAAAGTTGGGTTGGGAGCTGGGTCTATACTACGCAAGCTATGATGTCTTTCACCTTGATATTTTAGCGCGGTTGTACACCTAGCCGAATTGCACTGTAGGGGGTGAGAGAACGAGTCTTCGAACCTGTGTGTATGCCTACTAGTGTTGTCAAAAATATCCATATTTCGCTATGTATCGATACTGAAATATCTGAAACGATACAATACTAATTTTCTACAGTAAAAATATCGATACCAGCTGCGCTCTCCTCTCCTCTCCGACCGACAGCGAGTTGACACGCACCCGCCTCCTCTCATTCAGTCCAGTTAACCCTCTGAACATTGCGAACGGTTGTTCTGCTGGATTTTTCCTCATGACAGCGTGTTAGTATTGGTGTGACCGGTCTGAATTTCGCGCGGGGTTGCACATAAAGTTAATTCTACTAATTCCCTCAGATTTTGCGCTCGCATCTGAAGCGCACACACACACACCGTAATAAAGCCGCCTCTTGACATACAAGTGCAAAAATGAGCTCCCTTTTCCAGCTTATTAATGGTAAGTTTTAACCTATGGTTTTAACGTAAACATAGTTGTAACCAGCTCACAGGAGTGTTTGGGATCCATGCATGCGTCAGGTCTTAAAGGGACAGAAGTTATTTATTATTCAAACTACAAAAAGACAAACGATCACTTACGAGCACACATATTCTGAATGCTTTCAGCAGAATTAAAATGAGCCATTGTTATCTAGATAAATCTAGATTAATTCCAAGATTACAGTGAGATTAATCTAGATTAAAAAAATTAATCTATGCCCACCACTAGTTAATATTCTCTTAATATTCAACGTTAATACATGAAGAATGTGCCGCTCCGTCGCACGTGAAAATACACGCTTCTTTCAATAGGAGGTGATATGGAAGTAGCGATCTAAATTTTGGGGTGGCACCCCTCTGGCTCCGCCACTGTCTGTATGAATAATTGTTGGGTGTAATATGTCAACGTTTACTTTATTTTGCTCTCCTCACTTACAGAAATGAACTAGTGTCCTGCACACAAAATGATATCTGGTGTCTTGGTTTGACAATTAATATAATGTAACAATTAATAATGTCTAAAGTGGACCAACAGAATAAATTGTAACCAAAATATATTGTACAATTATTTCACAATATTACTGTGATTACTGTATTTGTAATCAAACGCCTTGGTGCACTCATTAAAGACATTAAAAAGTTTACAAATTTTTGAGCGGCATAGTTTGTGGGAAGGAGAGGTCTAGTCATGATATTGCAATATTTTATGGGACTTCATGAAATGTGATTTTGGCAGTTCTTTAACGCAGATTTTGGCTTGCGAGACTAACGGGCTTGTCTGTTGCGAGACAGAATGAAGCACCAGTGGTTTATTAGAGCTGCCAGTGCACAAGAATAAATGCTGTTACTGTGAACTGAAAAGCACAGGATTGCAGTATTTTGTACCAGTGAGAAGACCCACTTCAGCCTACGTTGAGCCTCTGTGTGTGTGTGTGTGTGTGTGTGTGTGTGTGTGTGTGTGTGTGTGTGTGTGTGTGTGTGTGTGTGTGTGTGTGTGTGTATATGATGAGAAGAGGAAATCAAAGCAGGCGAGAGAGGTGTTACTGTATTTGTCTTGGCCTGCTGTGCTGCGTTAGGCAGTTTTCTCTCCGGACTAAATGAAGACAAAGATTCATTCAGTCTGTCAACCATCAAAGCGTTCACTCTCACTAAGCCTGTGTCCACTCAAAGCCCTAACTAGTGCACTTCAATTCATCACTGAGCATTTTCCCCTATAGAGAGCGCAGCAAGAAAAGAACCCCATTCATTTTCTCCATAGAGAAATTGATTTTTAACAATAACATATAAACCTTTCAAAACAGACCTACCACGAGCTGTGAGGTTTAGATCTTTTCAACCTCATTTGTAAGAAATCATGTTTAATACTCCAGTGTTGAACTCTCACTGAAGAACAGCATTGCTAAAGAACAGAACGTAAATTGCAGCCGGTCACTCTAATAAAACATGAATGATAAAATGAAAATGTGCATATACAGTATCTAAATATTTTCCAACTTAAAATATATTGGTTTTATACACATAAACAATGAGTATAGGTCTATAGTTTTTATATTATATTGTATTTTTTTTTTCAAATCATTTGCTATTCTTTATACGATTGCAGTTTATTTCCTCATAAAATGCATTCATTATTGTACTGTTTATAGGTGTTCATTATAAAAGATTTTCGGTGAAAATTCAGGTGAAATATTATTAAATAGGATATTATCTCTGAGCTGGTTGGTTTTCATGTAATAATAGTTGAAAATGCCCAGAAATAGATGAAACTAGACAATTATTTAATATTTTAAGAGGGATGCAAAATCATACAGGATATTACAATGAATAAAGTTAACTGTAGTACTCTTTAAAGCTGCACTATGTAAAATTTTTTCAGTAAAATATCCAAAAACCACTTGGCCAGTGTTATATATGTGTTATATATTTTGTTCAGTTGAGTACTTACAATATCCCAAATGTTTCCAACTATTTGTAAATCGTGAGATGCTATTTTACCCGAGGAATCGGGACGTGTGAGGGCGTGGCCTGTCGATGACATCATATCTGCGTTCCCCTCGGTTTCCGGTTTTATTCTGCAGAAACGCTTTACTCTCACTGCTGTGTGAACAAGTGTCATAGCAGCCGCTGAGAGAACACACAGAGTAACGTCATAACATCATCAACACACTCAGAAGTGTCTAATATGATAAACAGAGCTGCGTTACCTCACACTCATGAGCGGAGGAGCGGAAGTGGCGCCTGTGGCATAATAAAAGTCCCGCTGCTCGCGAGGCGTGTGTTGCGTTCATCTCATTAACAATCGCTCCAGCGGTTCCTCAGCTCCACAACACTCGCTCCTGCTCTGCTTCACTATAGTAATGTTAATAATCACAACCATCAACATGATTTCTGCCCGAGTCCTGTCCCGATTATTTCCCAACCGCTGTGAGGTGAAGACCACATGTCCCAAGATTCTGCGCTCAAACGTGCCGTCATCAAACTACGCTTTTGTTTTGAATAGACGACCTCTAGTGGATGGAAAAGTTACATAGTGCACCTTTAATGATAATATAATATAATATAATATTTAATGTAACAGATTGTAAAAGCATAGGAAAAATGCCAATTTACCATTATTTTTGTCAGCTTTTATTTTGGTTTGCACTACAAATATACTCTAACTGTAACGTCTCGGTTACGTATGTAACCCTCGTTCCCTGAGGAGGGAACGGAGACGTACGTTAGTGACTAACGAATGGTGGTTTCGCTTAGAAGCCAATCATCTTCGAGTATTCAACAGCGCCCAATGGCAGTGCCAATGCCATGGGCATGTGGAATTTGCATGCGTAACTCCGCCCCACCTCGTGGGTATATAAGGAAGTACGCTGGCAACATCGCATTATGTTACTGCTGCAGGAGCCAAGACTGAACTCCGCGTTCCAGGCAGCACAGCTGACGTGGCAAAGGAAACGTACGTCTCCGTTCCCTCCTCAGGGAACGAGGGTTACATACGTAACCGAGACGTTCCCTTTCGTTCAGTCACTACGACGTACGTTAGTGACTAACGAATGGGGGTTCCAATACAACAACGCCACTCAGCTGTCATCCAGTGCCCTGCGTAAGTGTGAGTACCCTGTCGTAAGACTAGTACGGACGAAGGACTCCCACTTAACACAGGATTACCAAGGTACACTGGGAAGCATATCCCAGTGAGGGAATGCCAAGATGCCTACCCGTGGGGAGGACTTAGAGAATACACATATGACCCGCTAAGGGCTGCATATGGAAGATCTCTAGGGTACCAGCCGAAGGTGGATTTTTAACCCTAGGGGTGGCAGGGACTTGCCAAGGGAAAGACACCTGCTCGCTGAAGAGGCTTACGGTGGAAATACTCGTGTGGGGGTCGCCGGAGGGGAACCATGCACACGGAGCACCTGGCCGGACATGAGGGTCTGGGCTCGAAAGGGCAGACTGAACTGATGTCGGCGTAAGCAGTGCTGGAGGAGCTCAGGGCTCTCGGGGAGCTCACCTGAGGGAAAATATCGCACATATCCAGTCCTTGGAGTGGAATGGCGAGCAAGCGAAGACACCTGAGCCTGGCCCATTACCGGCCACCCGTAGGGGCGAGTACATAGTCGGACACTGGCTCCACTCGGAGATTGTAGAATCTGGCGAATGTGTTGGGTGTCGCCCAGCCTGCAGCTCTGCAGATGTCTGTTAGCGAGGCGCCATGCGCTAGAGCCCAAGAGGAGGCCACACTCCGGGTGGAGTGTGCCCTCACACCAAGGGGACATGGTCGACCTTGCTGCTGGTAAGCCAAAACAATGGTGTCCACTATCCAGTGAGACAACCTCTGCTTTGAGAGAGCACTTCCCTTCCGCTCTCCACCATAACAGACAAAGAGCTGGTCTGAGGTCCTGAAACATCGCGTACTGTCTACATAGGCGCGGAGAGCGCGTACTGGACAGAGCAATGCCAAGGCTGGGTCTGCCTCCTCCAAAGGCAGCGCTTGCAGGTTCACCACCTGATCTCGGAACGGAGTGGTGGGAACCTTGGGCACATATCCGGGCCGGGGTCTCAGGATCACGTGAGAGTTAGCCGGCCCGAACTCAAGGCACGCTTCGTCAACCGAAAATGCTTGCAGGTCCCCGACCCTCTTAAGCGAGGCCAATGCGGTCAGCAGAGCCGTCTTCATAGACAAGAACTTAATCTCAGCCGACCGCAAAGGCTCAAAGGGAGGCCTCTGCAGAGCACTTAAGACTACTGAGAGGTCCCAAGAGGGAACGAGAGGAGAGCGAGGAGGATTCAGTCTCCTCGCCCCCCTCAGGAACCTGATGATCAGGTCGTGCTGACTTACCTTTTTGTCTCCCAGGAGATCGTGGTAGGCAGATATTGCGGCCACATACACTTTAAGGGTGGAGGGAGACAGCCTTCGCTCCACCCCCTCCTGGAGAAACGATAGCACGGACCCGATCGGGCATTTCCAGGGGTCTTCTTGGCGGGAAGAACACCATGTGACGAAGAGGTTCCACTTCAACGCATAGAGACGTCGCGTAGACTCAGCTCTAGCGGAAGTGATGGTAGCGACCACCGCAGGTGGAAGGCTACTCAAACCTGCCGCGTCCCGTCCAGAAGCCACACGTGGAGCTTCCAGAGCGCTGGACGCGGGTGCCAAAAGGTGCACCGTCTCTGAGTGAGGAGGTCCGGTCTCAGAGGAATAGGCCAGGGAGGGGCTGTCGCAAGGAGTAGAAGTTCTGGGAACCAGGTCTGGCCGTGCCAATACGGGGCGACCAACATGACCTGCTCCTTGTCCTCCCTGATCTTGCACAGTACCCGTGCAAGAAGGCTCACTGGGGGAAACGCATACTTGCGTAGCCCTGACGGCCAGCTGTGCGCCAGTGCATCCGTGCCAAGGGTGCCCTTGGTCAGGGAATAATACAGGGAGCAATGGGAAGAGTCCTGGGAGGCAAACAGATCTACCTGTGCGTCGCCGAACCGTTCCCATATCAGCTGGACCGTCTGGGGGTGGAGTCTCCACTCTCCGGGGAGAGGCTGAATCCGTGAGAGCTCGTCGGCTGCACAGTTCAGGTCTCCGGGGATGTGGACAGCACGAAGGGACCTCAGGCGCTTCTGACTCCACAAAACGAGATGGCGGGCGAGTTGAGACATACGGCGGGAGCGTAGACCGCCCTGGTGGTTGATGTACGCTACTACGGCCGTGTTGTCTGTCCTGACTAGTAAATGTTGACCCCTCAGCAACGCTCGGAAGCGGTGCAGGGCGAACCGTACTGCCAGTAACTCGAGGCAATTGACATGCAGGAGGCGCTGGGGTCCTGTCCAGGAGCCCGCGGCTGCTTGTCCATTGCACATGGCACCCCAGCCCGTGGATGATGCATCTGTTGTCACAACAACATGCCTGGAAACTCGTTCTAAGGACACTCCGGTCCGTAGAAAACTGAGGTTCGACCACGGGGTGAGAGTCTGTAAGCAGGCCCGAGTCACTTGTACCCGGAGCGTGCCAGACCGCCATGCCCATCTCGGGACTCGATCGCGTAGCCAGTGCTGAAGCGGTCTCATATGAAGCAATCCGAGCGGCGTCACCGCGGCTGCAGATGCCATATGCCCCAGGAGCCTCTGAAATAGTTTCAGTGGAACCGCACTCTTGCCCTCGATTTGACGGAGGGAAGTCAGCAGAGACTGCGCGCGCGCGCTCGAAAGCTGCGCGCACATGGCGACCGAGTCGATATCCATACCGAGAAAAGAGATCCTCTGCGCGGGGCAAAGTTTGCTCTTCTCCCAGTTGACCCGAAGGCCCAGACGGGCTAGGTGATGGAGCACCAAATCTCTGTGTCCGCAAACCTGCTCTCGAGAGTGACCCAGTATGAGCCAGTCGTCAAGGTAATTCAGGATGCGAACCCCGTGCTGCCGAAGGGGCGCAAGGGCTGCCTCGGCAATCTTCGTAAAGACGCGAGGGGACAGAGATAGCCCGAATGGTAGAACGTCTGGACGAACTATTTGAAAAGGCGTTTCCCTGTCAACATCTTGAACGGAAACCGGTGAAGGTAACGGTTCAAGACGCGCAGGTCCAGGATCGGTCGTAACCCACCGGTCTTTTTGGGTACAATGAAGTACGGGCTGTAAAACCTGTAATTCATCTCGGCTGGAGGGACAGGTTCGATCGCACCCTTCGCCAGTAGGGTGGCAATCTCCGCTCGCATGACGGGGGCGTTGGCCCCGATCATGGTGGAACGGACTCCCCGGAAGCAGGGAGGAACCTGCGCGAACTGAATCGCGTAGCCGCGCCTGATGGTCCGCTCGACCCAGCGGGACAGCCCTGGAAGCTGAAGCCAGACTCCCAGAAACTGTGCCAACGGGGTCATACGGAGTACAGACGTACCCGGTGTGGGTTTGCAGCGATGCAGCGTCACCGGCCCGGACATGGGAGGCTGTGGGGCGTCCCGGTGCGGGGGCACGGTTGACAGCTGTGTCCTGACAGAGGAGACCAGGGAAGGACGCACGTTCCACTGGGGTCTGCTCTGCCAGGAGGCTGGCGACAGAGTGGGATGCGAGTGGCGGGACCCGTGGGTGGCGCGCACCGTCATCACCGGACTCTGTGGGCTCAGGGATGGGAGTGTTAATTCTTTCTTTGACCAACATAGGGTGCTGCTGACCCGGGGGCCAGCAGCTGAACAAAGGATTCTCCCCCGGCCCTCCACCGGGGGAAGGAGTGGTCCTGCTACCATCTCCTCGAAAGAATTTCCCATCCCTGAGCCGTCCGTCTCAGGAGCGCCGCTTGGCCTGGCGTTTAGCGGGGCGCGGGGCGGCCTGAGGGGACTTGGACGCCTTCCTACGGCTTCCTCCGCGACCCGGCCCGGGTGAAGGCTGCTGCTTGGACCGGGTGGGAGGGGCGGGAGCCTTAGGAGGGCGTCCTCGGCGTGGAGCAGACTGAGGCGACTGTGCCGGCGGCTGGGTGGAGGCAGCAGCTGGCCGCCGGGGCAGTACGTGTTTAATAGCCTCAGTCTGCTTCTGGGCAATTGAGAACTGTTGGGCAAAGTCCTCAACCGCCCCGCCGAAGAGGCCGGCCTGGGATATGGGGGCATCGAGGAACCGGGTCCGCTCGGTGTCCCGCATATCGGCCAGGTTCAGCCACAGGTGACGCTCCTGGACCACATTTGTGGACATCACTTGACCCAGGGAGCGTGCGGTCACCTTCGTCGCCCCGGAGAGCGAGGTCGGTGGCGGCACGCAGCTCATTTAAGAGCCCCGGATCAACTCCGCCCTCGTGCATGTCCTTGAGGATCCTGGCCTGGTAGACCTGAAGGATCGCCATGGCATGCAGCGAAGCGGCAGCCTGCCCCGCGGCTCTGTGCGATTTCGCCACCAAGGTTGATGTGAATCGACAGGCTTTGGAGGGGTGCTTAGGATCACCACGCCAGGTTGAAGCGCTCTGAGGACACAGTTGCATCGCAACAGAACGTTCAACTGGAGGGACCCCAGTGTACCCATTAGCTGCCGCCCCATCGAGGATGGAGAAGGCGGAGGAAGTCGCCGAACGGTCACGGGAAGACAACGGGGACTTCCAGGACCGCGCGAGTTCCTCATGAAGCTCGGGAAAGAAAGGTATTGGGGGCGGGGACTGACGGTTGTCAGCGCGCGCTCCCAAAAACCAATCATCGAGCCTTGAGCGTTCGGGACAGGGCGGAGGGTTCCGCTCTATCCCTAAGCTCGCGGCTGCCCGAGACAACATGGCTTTCAGCTCTGGGTCCGACTCGGGCAATGCTGGCGCGCCCGAAGGCGGCAGCACAGCCGAGTCATCATCCTCAGAGGACTCAAGCCCACCTTGTGATGCGGTGATCGACATCGCATCTTCCTCCGGAGCGCCAAACGAGATGCGCGGGGGGGGCCGGAGCCGGCCCCGCGATCTGCGTCTGAACACTCGCGGGTTGCAGTGTGCAAGACGGGGGTGTGGCCCGAGGCATGAGCGTCGGGGCTTTGTTCCACACCGTAACCGTCAGGTCACCCTGAACACCAGCCGAAGTACTGGGCCTCTGGGACTCAGTAGATCGGGGTGTGGTAGAGGGGACTCTCACTTCATTACGAAGGTCATGGAGTCTTGACCGCAACACCGCGATGGTCATGTTCCCGCAGTGGGAACATGACTCATCCTCAAACGCTGCCTGAGCATGCTGAAAGCCCAAACATATCAGACAGTGTTTGTGCCCATCAGAGGGAGATAACGACCGGCCACACCCAGAAGTACACGGACGAGACATCCTGAAAAGGACGCGTCACGTGTAAGCTCTTTTAGGAGAGGAAGCTTCGCAGAGGACGCCGAAGCGCCCAGGGACTACACACCAGCTGTCTTGCGGACCACTGCGCAGATCAGCAGGCAGGCAGTATGATGATCACTGGAACGCGCCGTAACACCAACGCCTCTGGAAAGCTGTTCGTCTCGAAAAGCTGTCGAAGACTCAGATCAGGCTTGTAGGAGTGAAGAGATCCTCTTGGCTCCAAAGTAGAAACATAATGCGATGTTGCCAGCGTACTTCCTTATATACCCACGAGGTGGGGCGGAGTTACGCATGCAAATTCCGCATGCCCATGGCATTGGCACTGCCATTGGGCGCTGTTGAATACTCGAAGATGATTGGCTTCTAAGCGAAACCCCCATTCGTTAGTCACTAACGTACGTCGTAGTGACTGAACGAAAGGGAACTGTAGTTACCTTTAATGATTTGTAATTCATAATAATATAATATAATATAATATAATATAATATAATATAATATAATATAATATAATATAATATAATATAATATAATTAATATAATATAATATAATATAATATAATATAATTAATATAATATAATATAATTAATATAATATAATATAATTAATATAATATAATATAATATAATATAATATAATATAATATAATATAATATAATATAATTAATATAATATAATATAATATAATATAATATAATTAATATAAGATAATATAAGATATTTATTACAATTATATAATATTATATAATTAAAACCATAACATAACATATTTTTTTAATTTTATTTAACTGATTGTAAAATGTACGGTCAATTACCCATGTTTTAGTCAGCTTTTATTTTGTTTTGCTGTGTGAATCAGATGTTCTGTGGAGGTCTGATGGTTTGAAGCTGAGAAGAAACGTTACATAGGACCATGGAAGTTGTATAAGACAAGGTTTGAGGAGACCAGTTGGAGTCATGGATGTATTTGCAAACTCCCAACCCATTCTCACAATCTCTCAATCTGAAGCATGGTCAAGTGCCTTCCACGTCACAATGAAGACGCTAAAGTCACCCCTAGACACCACAATATAGACGCGCAGGTGCTCCATTGATTTCAGTCGTTTGCCCAATGCGTCAGATCAAGACATTTAATTCTTTGCATTTGTAAAAGCAGACATGATTTTATGAATATTTATAGGCTACTTTTATATTTTGGAGCAACTAACACAACTCTTCAAATAAAAGTACAGTCACAGGTATTTATTGCAAAAACTGACCAAAAACAGTATAAAAGTATTAACTCATGTTGCATTCCAAGTCTTCCGAAGTCAAACGATATCTTCATGTGAAGAACAGAGTTGATCTTAATGTTTTAATCGTTGAGATGATGATCCCGCCGCTCCGTGAACACACACACTCATTCATATCTCATTCAAATGATAAACAAGTCTCTTGAGCATGACACAATCGGTCATGAGACACACGAGAGCCAATGCAATCTCACTATGAAATCTGACATAACGTTTCTTCGGGCGGCATTTTTTGAAATTTGTTTATGATCTTCGGTGGATTTCTTCACACAAATCAATCGTTTGGTCTCAGAACACTTGGAATATTTGTACGTATTTAATAAATTGTGGCTGCAGTCGTATCTGCCTGTTATATCCTGTGTTTTATATCATATAACACACAAGTGGGCAGGTTTAGGGATGGGATGGGGTTGGGTTACATGTTCAAACGTGTCTAAATAGCATAAATCAAATAAATGTATATAAAATTAAGCTGGCTGATTAAATTGAGAATCACACTCCAACAGGTCATAATGGCAAAATCATAAGCCAATATATGATCATCATGACGATAAAGTTCTCATGCCCAAAACGTCTGTGTGTGACGCCAAAGGATTCTCACTGATAAAATGGAGCACCTGCGCGGCGATATAGTGACGTCTAGAGGTTTAGCGCCTTCATTGTGACACGGAAGGCACTTGACCATGCTTCAGATTTTGATGGCTTGGGAGTGAGACACACACACACACACACACACACACACACACATTTGCCCAAATGTAAACATGCATTTGGCCTGCTGTCTTGCACTGGGGTGCAGGTTGAGTGGGAGCAAGATAAATATGTTTTTACGGGTTTCATTTAGCGATGGCACAGCACGCGGCAACTTACAGGAGACAACACGGCCTCCGATCATTTATCAAAGATAATGGGTCATAGTTTACTTCCTGACACGCCATATACATCATGAAGTCTGACGCAGGCCTGCTTCAGCTACTACAATAGATTATGTGATGTCAACGCTGTTTCAGACGCCCATGCTTTGCTTTCGTCATTATGGATTTTGGAGGGAACACCTATAATGCATGAAGAAGTTCCGTGAGGGAGTTTCAGTGCTCATGTTTTGAAGTATGTAAATCTGACTAGGTAGGCTTGATTTAATTTGTTGT